>QJNZ01000160.1:0-135843 GCA_004155055.1 Monosporascus sp. CRB-8-3
CCAGTCAGGTATTCGCGCTTATTTCTACGATACATATGTGCAATTACTGAATGTACTTGACAGTCTACTACGCTGATATTAGTATGGTGTGGTGTCTAGCGCGCCCCACGGGTACTTGACAGGGTAGTTTTATCTCAGCCTCTTACCACGTAAGGGCCCAATTCTGGGCTGTTAGAGCGTTTTTACAGGAGACCCCGATGTTGGCCTAAGCAGCATCAATCTTGCGTGTTAACAGGAGCGGGTAAGGGCTTTGACGGCAGGCATGGGTATACATATATACCAACGAAGAGGCTCGCTTAGTGAGTAGGAATACCTGGCATATGAATTGGACATTCTGAGGCCCAGTTTTAGGACATGAGGTTCAATGTCCCAATTTCGTTGCTTGGGCAGTTCTGGACCCTCCCCACAAGCCACAACGCGACATCGCAGTAGGATCTACAGTCACTCGCGAAATCGCCTGAACGCCCTCTTCACTATCAGGAAATTTAGGCGCACAGCCATTTCAGGGTCTTGGCGCAAACACTGTACGCGTTCGAAAGTCTGGACGGACTGGCGCAATTGCTGCCCCTATTAACAGAATGGTAGAATTGTGTTGGGAACTGGACTCATCGATTACCTGAAGACCGGGAGAATCAATGCGAAATGGAAAAGCAGACAGCAGAGCGAGGAAGGACAACTTTTTAATCTTATCCAATCGAGAGAACGGCAAAGGCGGCGAAGGCAGCTCCAGGGCTGCACACCAAGGGCGTGTTTTACACCTATGGATGGTTGGGCCTTGTGCGAAGCTGCAGACGGAACGGGGTGCACTGCCAGTTTACTATGTACACGCCCAGAAATCCCCGCAGCCAGCCTTGTCACTCTAGGTCCACCATCGACACTGCGGCCTCGACGACGATGTGGCTTCCGACGCTACTCACATGAACACAGGAACACTCCAGCCTACCAGTCATGTATGATTCCATCTCTCCAGCGGGCCATCACGACTGCCAACCCTTCTGAACACCCAGACATTCACACTTACTTAAACGGGCTTTCGGGTCCCAACCGGAGACATGTCTGGTTCCGAAGTCATCGGCCTCATTGCTAGCATAATCACCATTGTCGGTGCAACTGTGAAGGTCTACTGCGCCACCGATGCCTCGGGCCTCCCCGAAGCCTTCTGCGAGGTTGCCAAGCGCCTTCCTCTAGTTCAAGAAACGCTCCAAACGGCCCGGGAATATCTAAACACCGCCCCCCCTAACGAGGCATTTTGCAACGCAATAAAACCCGTCTTGGAGGGCTGCGAAGACAAAGCAAAACGTTTAGCGGTTATCTTTGAGAAAGTTGTCCCGCAGGCCGATGCTTCGGGAATGGAGCGGTACTTGCTTGCCGCCCGCACCTTGGGCAAAGGAGATACAGTGGAGTCACTGATGAACGGCATACTGGACGATGTCCAGCTTTTGACGGCCAATCGTGTAACAAAATTGCCCACAGAAGCTGCGATTGCACACTTGATACAGGCGGCGATAGACGAAGTATCGGCGATTCCACCATCCTTGCCAGCTGGTATCTTCCCAAGAAACAACCCGACGAAATGACGTCTTTCTAACGAGTGATAGGCCTGGACTCGTCCATCAACCACGATGCCGAGCGAAACGCCTTGCTCAAGGAGCTAAAGTGGACCGACCCCACCCTCGACAAGCTGCGCATCGAAAGAACAAAAGGCGGTTTATACGAAGCCGCGTCCAGCTGGATTCTCGCCCATCCCAGTTACCACCAGTGGCGACATGACGAGACCAAGTTGCTCTGGATCAAGGGCGGTGCCGGCAAAGGAAAGACAATGTTGCTGGTCGCCATCACCAGGGAGCTTCGACCTTGCACTAAACTCGACAAACCTGGCGCCGACTCGTTCTTGTCGTTTTTCTTCTGCCAGAATACCGATGACCGCTTGAACAACGCAGTCGCCATTCTCAAGGGACTCATCTATCTCTTGTTGGTCCAGGATGGCAGCCTCGTTTCGTACCTCAAGGACTACTATGACCGCATGGGCAAGAAGGTCTTCGACGTCACCAGCAACGTCAACGCCTTCGATGTGCTCTCTAACGTATTCAGACAGATAATCCAGCACCCCAGGTCAGAAACCGTCTACTTGGCCGTCGATGCTCTCGATGAGTGCGAAGAAGGCCTGCCGGACCTTCTTAGCCTGATCAGGGAATCGGCCCTACAGGAAAACCGCATCAAGTGGATCGTTACGAGCCGTAACAGAGTCGAAATCGATAAACGTCTCGCGCTCGACAACCCAGAAGCGAAGTTAAGCTTAGAGGTGAACTCGGAAGCCGTGTCACGGGCGATTGAAGTCTACGTCGATCACAAGGTCTCTCAAGTGCCATCCCTCACATCTAACCCCGGTCGACAAGCCGCTGTCCGGCAAAAGCTCCTGGACAAGGCTGACGGCACCTTTTTATGGGTCGATCTAATACTACGAACCATCGGCGGCGACGACAGTGTCGATGGTGTCGGTGCCCTGGGCGACGATATTGTTCGGCTTATCGATGAGATACCCCCAGGCCTCCCCCCGCTCTACGACAGGATGATGCGGAATATCGGCATGTCCACAAGCGCCTACCAGGGCCCATGCCTTGTCGTTCTTTCCATCGCAACTCTGGCGTACCGCCCGCTCCACCTCCTCGAGCTCCGTATGCTGGCCGGCCTTGAACAATATGACACGGCTGATCTGGAGAGGATTGTCGACATGTGCGGTTCGTTTCTTACTCTGCTGGAGAGTCGCATCTACCCCATTCATCAATCAGCCAAGGACTACCTAGTCAGCGAGGCCGCTGTCGGCAAGATTTTCCCTACCGGGACACATTCTGTGCATCGCGGTATCGTGGATAGGTCAGTGGCGGCGATGGCAAAAGTACTGAGCCGAGACATCTACGGCCTGGTGCATCCCGGGACACTTATCCATGAAGTGATGGGTCCACCTGCGCAGGATCCTTTACTTAGAGTGGGGTACTCCTGTGCATACTGGATCGACCACGTCTGTGAAGCAGACAAGAGCGGTTTTCGGAGAAACCGGCGCTCTCGATTAGTAAACGTGCTCAGGCAGCCTTTCACGCGTTTAAAGTGCACCGGCCTGACCGACTTAATCAACACGTTTTTCCAACACCACTTCCTGCACTGGCTTGAAGCGTTGAGCCTCCTCGGCGTTGTTACGAACGGAGTCTTTTCTCTTTCTAGGCTTAGAAATACTTTTGGGGTAAGCATTTTTGATTCTTAATTATCCGAAAACCACGTAATTAATTGTTAGCTATTTTAGATTACGAGGGGAAATGCTTTCGCTGACTTTATTGAAGACGCATATCGGTTTATTTTACAGAACCGATGGATTATCGAACAGGCTCCATTACAAACATATATATCGGCATTACTGTTTACTCCAGTGAACAGTATTATTCGCAGATTGTTTGCTGTAGAAGAGCCTAGTTGGGTTTTAATAAAGCCAACTGTCGAGGCGAATTGGAGTCCATGTCTTCAAACACTTGAGGGCCATGGCAGTTTGGTTAACTCGGTGGCGTTTTCGCCGGATGGCAGCCGTATCGTATCGGGGTCGCACGACGAGACCGTAAAGATCTGGGATTCGAAGTCGGGTAAAGAGGTCCGTACGCTAAAGGGTCATGGCAGTTATGTTAGCTCGGTGGCGTTTTCGCCGGATGGCAGCCATATCGTATCGGGGTCGGACGACAAGACTGTAAAGATCTGGGATACGAAGTCGGGCAAGAAGGTCCGCACTGAGCCTATGGGCCATGCTGTTTTCCGTCTACGCTTTGAGAGCTTGAGCGATTCTGGACTGCTGCTTCAAACTGATGCTGGCAGCATCCTCCTTAGCGTCGGCAATTCTGCTGACAATCACGGTGGCTGCAGTCGCGTTGGCGATAGGAGTTCGCTTGTGATCGGATCTAATGACCAAGTACCTTCTGATCAATGGTTCGGGACGAAGCGAACATGGAATCTTAGTGGCGACGGTTCTTGGATTACATGGTGCGGTCGCGGCGCAATATGGCTTCCACCTGATTGCAGACCTGGGCAATCAGACATTTCAAGTGATGGATCAGCGATTGCCATCGGTACTCGGACGGGACGCATGGTGGTTATGAGGATGTCTCTGGATGTGCCATTTTCTTAGATATTCTTTGGTTAAGCAGGCGCTATCGGGAGTTAAAGGAGCAGGGTAGTTTTTATCTTACCATGCATTATTAAATTTGTGGAAAAGGATTCAATCGACGCACGATAATATATACCATTTGAAGCTTTGGCTTGCGGAAATCTAGAACATCCGAGGAGCTTCCACTCTGCTACGACCGCAGGGGTTCCTCTGCCTCAGCTCTTTCGCTTCGTCAAGTACCTTGCCTGCAGAGTACCCTGACTCCTACGCCCTGGAATTCAGAAGTAAACCCCCTACTTGTCCCACTTCAGACGGCAAGTCTTCCTTTAACCCGATAATCAGCGCGTCCTTATCCTCTGTAAGCTTAGTCCCCGTTGGGTGCCTCCGTGTTCGTCCGCAGTCCGTTTTGTCTGGCAAGCTTGGTACAGTGAGCTTCAACATTCCGTAAGATGCCCGGCTGCTTCTGACGTGTTGGGATAACTTGCGCTTTTCCAACTGGTTGGAGACCAAAGTTCGCCTATGTCTTCGGTCGGTTTGTGTCAGGGGAAATGGTAGCACAGAGCGAAAGGCTGGACATTAGCTGGTAGATAGCAATAGAGAGTGACCGTTAACGCCAGCCATTCCTAGTTATCTGGGGGGAAAGGCTCCCCTATATATAGCCGTAGGAACCCCCTGACCCGAAAGTTCCACCTTGGCACCTGTCAGTTTGCCAAGTATTCTTCAGGATGGCGTCTCCGATACTTTGCGCTGGCGACAGACTGCCAAGTTCTGATGACGAAGTGATCTATCTTGGACCTGCTCCAAGACAGCAACAGTCGAAGATAGCGGCAGGGCCGCATACTCTCCTCACGGTCCGACATGCGAGTATTCGTGACGGACAGAGAGGGTCAAGTCGCCTCTCGGAAAGACGCCGATTCGATACACCATCAGACCCTGCCCAGAAGTCCGATCCTACCTCATCTGGTCGTAAAAGGGCGTGATGGTCGAGGTAGACGTGGCTATCGAAGGAATGCCCGTAATCAAACGAAGGTTCCCTCGCTCTGCTCTTCGGGAAAGGGCATGGCATTGGACGGCCATCCAGGCGGGCGAGGTGACCGTCCACATAGTCCCACATGGTCGTGACCCGGGAAAAAGACTTGCCACAGAATATGCACGCATCTGGCGGCTTCCGGGGTATCTAGCGAGCTCCAGGTGTATTTTTATCCGAGATGTAAAGGGGAGAAACATTAATCATTTCAGGGATCATGTCCAAGTGGCCCATAAAATCCCCCTCAGGGGATAGGAATGAGTCCACTGCACACGGGCACGAAAGGTCAAGAACAGGCGGTCACGAGCCTGTGGGCGGTTTAGTAGCCAGATATTTATCAACCTGCCTCAGCCGGCTTCATCTTGATGGCCACTATGACCCTTCCCGCGATGTTCATGGCACTTGAGCATTCCCCAGGACGATGGTCCCAGGGTTGGCTCGTGTGGTTCGTCCAACCGCGTAAGAAGCTCGCCGTTGCTGCCCGCTCATCGAGCGGGTGTCATTGCCCGGCACCCCTCCTTGGATATGACCCCTCCTTGGCGCATTCTCAATCAAGGGGCTCGGATTATCGTCGGCGTATCTCTGCTGTCGTGGCGGCATGTCGGATCGCGCAGGTGGGATTTCGTTGTGATTTCGCTGTTGAGGGTTTGCTGTGGAAGGTGGGAGACGACTGCCCTGTCTCTTGTCCATTGTCCCTTGCGGCGCGGTCGGCGCTTGACGCGTCGAACTGCCGCGACCACTCTTGTTGTCAGACCCTGAGTGCCAAAAAATGTGAGGCCCCACACTATGGCGGGACACTATACCAGGTCTTAAATCCCACACTTGTCCCCAGTGCAACCAGGGGATGAGAGGACGAATGTGTGACGACAAACCACCGGGGATGGAGATGATCCATCTTGCGCGCGTCCGTGATGGCCAAGCAGGATGCTCTTTCGAGTGTTCGTCAGTTTTACTTGGCGCTCTTCACGAAGCAGATGCATCAAGACGGCATTTTCCAGCCGCGACCAGGACCGCCATATCTTGGCTTCACTATTGCAGCCACAACGATGATTCTCAATTTGATGTCTCCATAATGGTGTTCATTGAATGGTGGACGTAAAAGAAGTTCATACTGTAACTCAGTCAAGCGGGCTTCCCAAGCGGAGAGAAGAGCTAAGTTCTAGAAAGGGGGATGCTCATTCTCGGCAATGAAGGCAGGTAGACGCTCAAGACGACTTGCAGTTTTCGGAGTGATCAACTTATTCGTTCAAAACTTGGGAAGCGCTTCTGAACCCGTTTTATGCACCCGGTGACTAGCCTTGTGCCGCTTGGATCTCTGATGCCCGTACGCCGCCGCCCCTGAGAACTACCTTGATATCTCCTTGGAAAGCGTGTCCATGGACCGACAGAGCCCACCGGTGAATCCCGTTCCTCCAACTTAGCAGCTTCCTGACGCCGAACTCATCCGTACGATCAGCTCCTCCACTGGCGGCCTTCGACTCGCCCGCCATCCGACGCTGGTGGGCAGTAGAACTAGCTCTGAACTGGGCTGCCAGCAGAACCAAGGGGTACCAGAATCAAATAAGAATCAAGCCCACCAAGAGGTATTCCGGGATAGCAGGATCCCAAACCAGATCGCTAGATGTTCGCCCCGGCGCGCACGCTAAGGAAACACATAGAAAGCTCACCGGAGCCGCCTAAGAGACTTTGATGCCCGACGCCGCGGACGTGTATTACTCTCCGGCTGGCTGTGCCGGCTCCGGCCCGGCACGCCGCTGATGCTTTGTGCTCGTCTCTAGAGCTCTACAGGTTCGGGGCGCATAGCCCTACCAATCGGGTGTCCCAGGAGCGCGGGAGCTTAGAGGGCTGTACCAGTCCGCGATGTGGAGCTCTGCCAGTCGGGTGTTTCAGTCGGGACTTACAGTTGGGGGAGTAGAGCCCTGCAGTTAGGAGCCCTATCAGTCGGGAGCTTTACTGACTGGCAGGAGGAACCAGAACTGGGGATGTGGAGGTGGGCCCAGTTGGCGCGAGCCTCGGCAGGACGCTGCGACTGGCTACAGCGACTAACGGACCTCGACAGCACCGCGATGCATCACTCATGGTACGTGCGTGGACGCTGCGGTGGATGCTGTGGTAGGCGTTGCGGTGGACATTCTGGAGAGAGCGCGGGGATGGGCCGCTACGATATCGCGCGATACGGCGGTAAGGGGGAGATTAAAAGCGGGAGGCGTCCAGGACGAAAGGGGGCAGCAAAGCCAGGGTCTTCGGCGAAATAAAATGAAAACGCGGCCGCGGCAGCTGGCGAAAGTCGAAGGGGGAAAGGGTAAAGTAGGAAGTCGAAAGTACAAAAAGGGAGCATCGAGAAAGGAGAGCTTTATTTATGCGCGGATGTTCAAAGGCCGCGAGCGCACGGTCAATTAACAAAAAGCGACGGGAACCCCATCCCCGATCCAGAAGGCCGCTAAACCCGGCCGATACGACAGTATATTTAAGATTACGGTTTTTACTATGTATGCAAAATGTTTATAAAACCGTACTTTTTATTTTTAAAATATACTGTTAGGATATGTGTGGTGGCTAAAGGAATTGGGTGTAGGGGGTCCCTAGGGCAACGGAGGGGTGGGCGCGACAGACCCACTATTTGTATGTATGTAGCCCAGACTTAGCTCTCCCACACCTTTCCCACAACCTAGATCAATCAGAACAACAGCGATATCCCGAATTGCAACCCGTTTCCTCACATATACTATATAATAATTGTACTGCAATATTGAAGCTTTCTGAACTCGGATTAGGTTACGGTGGTGGATCGCATGTGCGTCTATTTGAGATCAGGCGTGCCCCGCTATGCGATTTATGCACAGAGTGAGCTCTTGGAGTCTCCAGCTGGAGCTAGACTCGGTAACGTCACCACTATAAGGTAGCAACATTAATTGCCGGCCTCTCCGCCATCTTACATCCAAATTTGCAGGTAACCCGGAGCTTAGTAGGCCATCATGTTGGTGGAGATCCATGAATCGCAGATGGCACCGGTCGACCTCCTTATCCTTGGAGCAGGCTGGACGTCCACATTCCTGATACCGCTGCTGCAGAAAGAGGGCGTTACGTATGCAGCGACGACCACAAACGGTCGCAACGGCACAATTCCTTTCGTATTCGACCCGGACTCAAAAGACCAAGAGCCCTACAGCAGACTGCCCCGTGCAACCACGGTCCTGATCACATTCCCGCTCAAGGGCAAGGGGCAATCTAACCTGTTGACCAGCCTGTACAACGCCACGCATAGCCGCCGTCACAGCAACAGCAACAGCGATAGCGGCGAACCAGAGGCCCACTTCATCCAGCTAGGTGTGACGAGCATCTGGACGAACGCGGGTTGGAACTCGGAGGACTCGCCGTACGATGTCACGGACTCGCGCGCCGTGGCCGAAGACGAGCTTATGCGCGAGGCACAGGGCGCCGTGCTCAGCCTCGCGGGGCTGTACGGCGGCTCCCGACAGCCGCGGCACTGGGTGCAGAGCGGCCGCGTGGCAGGCTCCAAGGCGGACCTGCGTGCTCGCCGCGCGCTGCATATGGTGCACGGCGCCGACGTCGCGCGGGCCATCGTCGCGGCCCACCGCAGCTTTACCGCCGCGCGCCGCTGGATAATCTGCGACATGCATGTTTACGACTGGTGGGAGCTTGTGCAGGACTGCGCCGGTGAGATGGCGCGCGGTGCTGCGCCTGCTGCCGGTAATGGTGACAGTGATGGTGCTGATGCCGGTTGTAGGGCGGATGTTGAGAGAGGCGAGGAGCTGCTGAGGTGGGTCGGCGAGCTGATGGACGAGGAGGGCGTGAGGGCGCTGCCTAGGGATCCCTCTTCGTTGGGAAGAATGCTTGATGGACGGGCATTCTGGAAGACGATGGGTGTTTGGCCTATGCAGGGCCGGGTTAAGTGAGAGGTATTACTGGTTAAAGTCTGCTGTAGCATGTGTTATTAAGAACTTGCAAAGCCCGCCAGGAACTATGTGGTGTTATAGTATATAATCCTAATGAGTTGCGTGAATCACGGAATATTTAGCAAGGACGTTAGGAAACCTCAGCATGACGGTCACCTTACCACGTATTGATTCAAGCGGGATCTGTTCATGAACCATTACTGCGGACTAGGCGGTCGTTCCTCGTCGCTTCAAGAGCCCCCTTAGCGACCAATGCGCTCCGATGTCTTGTGACATCGTTTCTGATAATCTCCCATCCTCATCTCACCTAATTATGCCCTCTTCCGCCGTGGGGAAGAAAGGGGTGGTGGTGGTTCGCAAGACTCGCATATCATGTCACTTCGGTCGGCCCTATGTCGAGGATTCTTGCCTTAAGATTCTTCTCACATCTCTCAAGATTTACTGCGTATATTCTAGGTACTATTCGTAGATCATACACACTGGGTATGAGCTACGCGCCCCCGGCAAGCCCGCCAAAGCAAGACCCTTAAACTATGGATTTCACAATCGCCTCCCACCCTGTTACGTTAACCAATTAATAATATATGGCCAGTGATAGCGTTAAAATAAAACCAAAACATACCTTGTAAATTAACTAAGAGTCCTATATATCAACTTAGGCAGTAGGCATAAGTACATAAATATATCTTATGTAATAAACAAGTACACTCCAAGACATAATGCTATCTGCAATCTTCTTGATTGCAATCTCGCTCGTAAATCTTAGTATCTACCTCAGAAGCTTGTAAAGTCCCTTCTCTCTCGATAGTCTCATATTGGTATTGATCAAATATGTGCTCCTATTTAACGATTTAAACGAACCGATAACTCACTTTAAGTCCCGAGTTTTATACATTGCTAACCGGACCGGCTCCAGGAATCGGACATCTCAGCAGATCGTTTAGAACGTAATGTTAGTGTTCTGGGTGAATGTGCTGATATCTCAGGAGAAAGCAAGGGATACGCTCTCGTGACAGAATCACCAGCAGGGCCCAAGTCCATGGCGTAATCCCCGGAATCCTGAGCATCCTGTAACATCATCTGGCTGATAGGCTCGAAGGCGACAGAAACAACACTACCGTCGACCTGAGTCAATTCTCCCTCCTCCAGGGCTGGGCGTAACACAACATCCACAGCCAGGTCGACAACACGAGGCGCGACCTTCAGGGTCAGAGCACGGAACTGCTCGGGGCGGAGGCTGTTGTCTACATCAGCGACCTCGATGGGAAGGGAAACCCAGTTCTCCCGGTGGCTTACCGTACCACGCACCGGGGATGTTTGTAAGGTTCTCGATGGGCAGCGGAGACGCCAAGAAGGTCCCCGTTCACGAAGGGGGAGGTAAGCGGAACGGGAGAAACCCTCATCCTCAAACGGGTGGACCTCGATGCTGGGGTTGAGCCCGGTGTGGGGATCGTCGATACCAACCCCCGCCATGATAAAGCTCGGATTGCATCCGCGACGACCTGTGCGGCATCCTCGCCGTCCCACGCCGTGGCGCCGGCGTATGCCGTGATCACTGGGTATGTCTTCATGTCGAAGCGGGTCACTATGCCGTAGTTATTATTCCCTCCTTTGAGCGCCCAGAAGAGATCCGGGTGTGATGTTGCCGAAGACTCGACAATGCTTCCGTTGCCAAGGACGACCTGGGCGCCGTCCAGGGCCCCCAAAAGTTGACGCCGCCGCCAGTAAGAAAGGCCCCCGACGCCCACCTGACCGTATCGGTCACCCGCGACGGCGAGTCCATACAGGGAAGTGAAGTTATAAACATCGATCCAGCGGGTTCTCGGACCGATGGGAAAGACGGACTTGTCGTCATTGAACTCCTTGATGTAGATGTTGGTCTGCGCTATGGAGACGCCGTTATCATCGGACTAGGCGCCGACAACAGGCATGTGCCCGCCGCTGCCTACCATGCTGCAGGCAGCCGGCTCGCCCGGCGGCGATGTCCGCATCGTGCTGGTGACGTCGGTGGGCTGGCGCACACACCTCAAAAACGCCGTAGCGTTCGACACCCTAAGGACGGTACAGGACTTCGGCATGCTGGGCCCGTGGCGCCGCCACGGCGAGAGCAAGATGGCGGCTGTCCTGTACGCGGCCGAGCTGGCACGCCGATATCCACAAATTACGTGCGTGAGCGCGCACCCAGGCGTGGTGGCCACTGGACTAGTTAACACGCTATCGTTCAAGGATAGGGCGTTTGTTTACGCTAGAAATCTATGGCACCTGGACACCGCGGACCGAAGCCTCATTGAACACCATGTGGGCCGCGCCGAGCGACAAGGCCAAGATCAAGAACGGAAACTGGTATCTGCCTGTTGGCATAGACCGGGTAGAAATAGCTGGATGCGGACGCCAGGAACCCAGACATAGCTAGCATATCAGGGAAGATGATACCACGCTGCCGCTGGGAAGGATTTGGGGATGACTAATATATCAAGGTCAATATCGCGCTCTTGAACCACCATGCTAGTATATACCTAATAAGCCAATACCAACACAAGTAGAAGATAAAAACCAAGAGCTCCGCATTCATCTACCGCCAAGCCTCTATCATGACATACATTGCCCGCACCACACTAGAACGTCCTGACTCCACGAGACTCTATGCCTTCTCCTTGTGGATCTCGATGCTCGGCGGCGCGCCGGTGAGCGCCTTTGACTGCGCATAGATGACGAACTGCCCCGCCACCAGCCCGCACGTCATGACGACACGGGGTCCCAGGCCGTTCAGCAGCAGGCGCCTGGGGCCCAGCTCGCGCGCGAGGGAGAACATGCGGGCCGTGGTGCCCTGCCGCGGGTCGCCCGCGCCCTTGTTGATGGCGGAGAGCAGGGTGTCGGCGGGATGCGAGAGAACGGCGGCGGCGACGCCGGCGACGACGCCGGATCCGAGCTCGACGCCCGTGGACTCGAGGTGCGTGAGGCGCGCCTTGCGCTCGGGCCCGAGCGCGCGGTAGATGGCCTCGACGGCGGCCTCGTGGACCGAGAATTGGCCGACGGCGTACGGGATCTGCTTGGCGAGCAGGGGCACGAAGCCGGCGTAGAAGCCGCGGAGCCCCTCCTCGCGCGCCATGCGCGCGAAACCCGCCGCCAGCCCGCCCGCGTACCGCCCCTGCGACGACACGAGCCGGATGCGCGTCGCCTCGAGCGGGCAGAGCGCCACGTTGGCGACGAGCTCAGCGGCCGCGCTGGCGCCGAGGTAGATGGCCGTCCGCCGCTGCGTCGCGCGCTCCAGCGTCCCCGCGGCCTTGATGAATCGCTTCTTGGAGGGCTCGTACCCGGCGAACTTGCCGCCCCCCTGCACTAGGTAGCCCACTGCCGTGGGCCCGAACCCCGTCAGCAGCGCCGATGCCCCCTCCTTGGCCACGATCTGCCGCGCCGCGCGCACCATGTTGTAGCCCTTCAGCGAGTCGTCGACCTGTATGCGCGTCTTGACGACGTCGATGGGCGTTGCCGCCTGTCATCTTTTGTCAGCTGTGCCATACATATACATCTTGGGGCGATCGGGGACTCGGGGTACTCTACGCCGTGGGTGACGGTTGCCGCGAGGGCACCCGCGCCGAGGAATTTGACATAGTCGCTTCCGCTAAAACCGGGAGTGATGCTGGGCGAGGCCATGGAGAAGGAAGTCTAATGAGATAAACCAGAGAAAACAATGGATCCTTTCGGCGGCGCCCTTTACACCGACCATCCTGCGATGCCGAGGCCTTACTCAGCCCCAGGAATCAAATTCGGCAAAACACAATCGGGTGTTGGCTGGAGTTCCGCATTCGAACCTTTGCAATGGACTTCTTAAGTCAATAACCGGGAATAAAATGGAAAATAAATAAGCCCGAGAAATAGGCACTCGAATGATGTACAACCTTAGTATGCGCATTTCGTTGGGACGGTGAAGTTAACAGCTTTTTCTGCTTTCAAATGTTCCCGGCGGGTCCGCTTGAAGAACGGTGATGTCACGAATTGGTGACGTCCGAGGTAGCGGTTAGTCTAAGCCCTATCAGACCAGGCTGTAACGGCCCCGGTCCCTGTGGGGCACAGGATACTCGGGATTCGGGACAGGGACGGCCGGTTGAACACTTATCAATGGCCCCTGTCTACCCCGTGCGTAGGTCGTGCGTAGGTCTTGCATCCCGGCATAATGTATATCGGTGCTTCCGTTAACGACCACAGGGATCGCTGTGTACAAAGCCCCTTAAGATGGAAAGAGGTAATCTGACCTCCAAGATAACAAACCACGCCAGTTGCAGGTAGAGTTGGGATAGCGCTTGGGATAGAAATGTCAGTTGGCTGATGACTTCTTTATCGAGTAAGCAGGCCCACAGACTACGGCGAGATATGGTGCACGGCAGCAAGTGATTGATACGAGTCAATGCTGCAGTTCTCCTTTGATGGATCGAAGCAAGCCCTTTATATACCTTGAGCAACATCACCGCAATTTTGGCGCCAGCACCCTAACGCTGGCATCATGGCAAGTTATGCGCCCCTACGGATCCACGAGACGTCCTGCTTGAAGCTATCCCCTCCTCAAGTGATCAAGGGCAGTCTTTGGCCTCCTGCTCTCCGTGGTCCAACGCCAGCCACAAGCTTTCCATCTTCTCCCAAGCGTCGCTCGTCTTGTCATGCTCGTGGTCCTTTAGACCGTAAAGCAGGTCTCGCTTGAGGTTGTGAATCTCGGCAACCACACCCTTGACAAGAATGTTGTGGTTCCGTGTTCGGAGGTACTCATCAAGGTATGGTTTACGTGTGGGTGAAACCTGTTGTTGTTGAGCCAAAGGGGTCGACTGCGAGGCGTGGGTGAGGGGAGTGGCGTTCTGTGCAACCTGTTCATGGAGAGCCTTGACTTGTGCCTCGATGCCGACGAAGCGCTGGTCTAGCAATTCTCCGATGGCCTTAAGCTGAGTCTCAATGCTATCGATCCGTTTCGCATCCAACTGCTGCATGCTCTCTGCAGGCTTGGCAATCTCGTCCTCTACTCGAGCTTCCGGGGCTGCCTGTTGCTCGCGAGCAGTACTGGTACTGACCACTGCCTTGTCGCCTGGCGACGTGTCTTGTCGTTCGCCCTCCATCTGTTCTGGTTCCTTTTGAGGAGATTTGGCGGTCGAGTGCGTATCACAAGGTCGCCTCTTCGACGGACCTACGTCGAAAATGAAAGATGCTGCGCGCTTGCGGGGGTTCCGAGGGGACTCCGTGGTAGAGCCATCATCGCTATCGGATTCGTGGTTCGAGGCTGCCGTTACTAGGGAGTCAGGTTGAGCCGGGCCTGTTATGCGGGAAGCTAGAGAAGTAGCCTCATTGTCGTCTCTGCCCAGCGATCGTCCTGATATTCCCCGAATATACATCATTGGGCCGCGGGGCGGGGCATGAGGGCGGTTCTGATCTATATTCCCCTTGGGAGGCGAAGCTTCAGCTCTGGCGGCGGGGCCCTTGATGGACAGCTGGTTATTTCCAGGACCTGACTCATGATGCGGAGGCCACATCCAACTGTTCCGATCCCATTCTCCCAACTTCGCCTCGAACGACTGTCGAAGACCAGGAGTGCTCTTTGGGTGCGGTGGCTTGGTGGTCCGATTGAGACAGGCATCCAAGGCGCCGACGATGCCATTAGACGTCTTGTATACGCCGGCCGAAACTTCCCGAAGATAGCGTCTTCTTGCGTCGATATAAACACGGACCACCTTCTCTACGGCAGGACCGCGCCAGAAATGGCACAGGCAGGTGGCAAGCGCAGACCAGAACTCCTCGCCGAGGCCACTGTAGTCATAGAAGGACAGATATGCGTTGATAATGACGCGAAGGTTAGCCTCGAATCTGTCAGGTCGAGGGGCCTTCTTTCCAGCTCGGCAAAACCAAGTATTAAGGAGCAGCGATCGTATGTCCTTGTGGTGAGTCATGGGCTCCGCATCATTGGCAAATTTGAGGCCCGGAACATTCCAATCGCCGCGGATTAGTTCCTCTTTAATATGACCCATTGCGCTGGTAGAGGTGAGATGAGAATTAACCCGTACAAGTACGAGTTGCAATCAGAGAAGCTGGTTTATGGGGCTAGACGATGACGAACCCAACTAGGTACATACGTGCATGCCAGTATTGTATGTAATGTGGGACAGTTTTAGCATTCCGCAATAAGACTCAAAAGTCGGTCCTACGCTTTAAAGAAGGAAAACGGTAGACATTACATTACCAGTAGAGGTAGGTAGTGTATGACGTACATACCTTGTATGCAGCCCGAGGCAGAGCGGTAATGCAAAACATTTGGAGTGTGAAAAGTGAGGGTCTAGATGACCTCAATAGCTTCAGTTAGCCCCAATACACCAAGCCCTAGTTAAATTACCTACAGCCACGTCTAGAATCGCTTTCTCACAGCGACCGAGGTATTTCCATGCATTTAAGGGGAGAATTATTACCTTCTCTCTTGTCTCTAGGACCTTATAGAGGTCTACGTGGATAATATATTATTCTTCAGTTGCAGATGCTTCTGTGTGTGACGTCAGGTTCTCATATGAGCCCAGACGGTATGATGGCCCGTGCGGGCACAGTGGGTCGTTCTTCATGGATAGTAGTACTGTAACTTCAAAGTTCCTGGCTAAAGCTAAGTACAGTACGTACCGGTGGCGAGTCTGACTCCACTACAGTCTGTGGCCTAAGTGGATCTGACCTGGCGCCACTCACTAAATCTTGTGTAACACGCTTAAATCAACGACACCTCTTGTTTCCTTTCCAACATAACAAGTCTATCAACCAACCTAAACAGGCAGGTGCATAAATTCCGTTCTCGCATCCTTATCATTTAGGCAAATGAAGGAGGAACGGATGCTTGGGGTTCATTTGTTCTTCAAATGTCCCTTACCCAGCATGGGCACGCAACACAATGGACTTAGCCAGAGGGGAGAATATATTCATTGAAGGACAGTCTGCTCTACGTCCTGGTCAACCATTAGACTGCCTGATATCAGTCCGCCACATAACAAACGATGACGCTCTACTCCACAAAAAGTCCATCCTCCTCATCGTCCTCCTTCTCCTCCGCCATTCTCTCCTTCTTATCCTCATTCTTGAGATGAGGGTGTAGGACTTGCTTGACTCGCATCGGGGGCAGGAACACACCCCGAGTGCTGTCCTTGGTCTTAGGCTGGGGAATCTTCGGCGGTAGCTTCTTCTTCGTATCCTTGTTGACCGTAATCGTGTCGAGTCCCTTGCAGATGGTCTCGGACTCGGGATGGGGTTTCATTCCAATCACCATCTCCTTGATGCCCTGTCGTGTTCTTTCGATACCCGCGGCAGCGACGAGACCGGTAAATCGGGGAGGCGGGGGACGGGTGCTGGGAGACGGCTCGATGGGTAATATGACCGGCTTAGGCACCCCCTTCCAAAAGTCCTGGAAGATGTTCTTTTCCCCAGGTGCCGGCTTCTTGCTCGCCTTCTTCCTCGCCTTCTTGACTCGGGCGCCAGTCTTAGCGGTGGTGCCGGTGGACTTCGATCGCTTGCTGATGTCCATTCCATTGACATTTCGGCCGCTGCGGGCCTTGTTCGCGGGCTTGGGACTTGCTGGAAGACCGGTTCTGGGGTCATAGAAGACTAAGCCGACATCCGGATCGACCATCGTAACATGATCGTTGTCCTCCTTGTCGGGATCCGGGTAGTCGGTGTTCTCCTCCAACTCGTCATCGTCGTAGTTGCATTCATTTTGCAACTCTTCAATCTGTCGTCGCTGGTCCTGGTTGGCAGCCTCACGAGCGAACAACGCTTGTTCCTCTCTTGTGGGGGCCTTTGCACGCTTCCAGGCTTCGCTGTGGTTGTCGGGCTCATATTGGATGACACCGTCGTAGAGATCAATGAAGCGCTGGACCACGACGATCAGCGATGTCTCCTCTCTTTCTGACGGGCCATTTGTTGCATTGTATTTGCGGCGGGCGGTGACGATAGTATTGAATGCTGACAGAATAGCAGTATTCGGAACATTAGCCGTCCAAGGGGCGCGTTCAGCTAGTACACCCAGCAGCTCGTCGGGCTTGTTAAGGAGCGGGAAGTGCTCCACGATTCCAAGGAACAGTTGCTCCATGTAAAGAGTGGCTTCACATGATCTCACATCTTTGCCCCAAGCGTCCAGAAGAGCCTTGGTTGTTCCACCCCGGAGAGCCTTGACTGCTGTCCAGTCGAGGCCAGTTTGGCGGAAGGATTCGTACAGTTGTTTGACACGAGGCATTCTGAAAAATCGGAGATTGGCGTGCTGCGTGGTAGTTCGGTGAGGCCCTCGTAGAGGAAAAATGTTATGTAGGTCCCATGGACCACAAGCGGATTGTCTAGTCCTGCGTGGGGTTGCTAATATTTCTGAGTGAGCAGATTAGAATTTGTGTTGTGGGAAAGGTGAATTGTTTTGGTGGCTGTCTTCCGAAACGCGTAACATGCCAAAATACTCACCCGAGTTTCAATGCACCACCCAGAATATGGGACTCGAATAATAAGACTTAACCAAGGATGATATCTGATTACTGCATACTGGATAACCAAAGCTAAGGGATATTCGACCCGATGGGGGGAGACCAATATATTAGGTATAATTAGAGGCAGACAATCAAATCGAATCGAATGTGCCATGGTCTAATGGTTGGTTAGTTGTGATCCAAGGTTAGCGGCCCCGAACTAGTGGGCGCGCCTTGTATCATCTCGAGGATACCATTCAGAAGACTCGGGTTCAAACCGCCCCATGGCATAATTGGATTCCAACACCGGTGCCATTTTTTTGCCCCTTCAAAAGGAAGTATCTCTCAAATTCAGTCATGATCCGCAACGTAAATATAGGCAGCATTTCCACCTTTACCAGCTACCGTACCGGCAACCGACCCGGGTCAGGTACCCATGACATATAGAGCTGTGGTATAAGAGCCTTTTTAAACATCGAATGGTCCATTAAACCAAGAATCTCGGACAGGGGAGAGATATGAATTTACATGCATTCAGGGCACGGGACTGAAACTATTGACTGACTGAGAGTTACAGGAACGTTTTTCGTGATTCTGTTAGGGCACGGATATATATGCCTTCAGTTTATTTTTCTTTCCCGTTGCCAGGACAGGTTCTGCCTGTCGAAGGTTCATAGGACTTAGAGTCAGGTAGGTCCATCATTACTTAGCTCCTTGAGAACCCCTGACTTGCCATCGCGAGTGGATGTCGACGGCTTTATGGAACTGATAGGTACGTTTTGACCCGAGACATGTTATTGTCCCGTGCCCACACTGCTTTCAACAGGGATCGTGACTTCGCAGATGACAAAGGGTACAGGTGATAAAAAGTCTCATGGGACGCGGAGCTTTCCAATAGAACGAAAGAGTTGATGTGCCTTTAATCTTGACTTTCAGTGCGAATTAGCACCAAAATAGTAGCAGTGAAGGTTTGGCCTGTCAAGCGCTTAATCCCTTGAAAATCCAAGGTTTGGTAGAGATTTCTGGAATATCATAATATCACCATTGTAATAATGGAACACGTGCTCCTATACTACATAGGAGTAAGATGAGGCCACCAGGTCGCCGCAATACCGACTACCCGGGCGAACCACCAGGGCAGATCGTAACATCCCCCCTATCCCCCCCACTTAGAACGCTTCTATTGCTGGCAGCATACATCAACCCTCACCCACGCCCGTGCTAGAATCCTCTGCTTCTGAAAGATTCATCAGTGACATATCCCATCGTTCCTAGGTTAGTAGGTGATACATGTGCGACGGTTGTAGGCGACGCTTCCGCCACGGCAAATCAATACACATTTCCTCGCAGTCAGTACGGCCATATAGGGGGCCAGGCCGCAGCGCTTGGCCAAGGGGTTAGATACGGAGCGCGACAACGCTGTCCCGTGGCTCGCCCCATATAGATAGCACTTCCCAAGGGCCTTTCAGAAGAGCCCGAAGCTAATTAGACAAGTATCACTTCCCACACTGAATGCAAAATTCATTTCGGATCAGCTTGACTGTGACACAATCCTTTTGTTGCTGACCCCGGGGGTGAGGGGGCCTGCTTTTATTCGGAGTGGTTCTAGTGAGTGGGAAGTTTTCAAAGGCTGGCCGTGGAAATTCTCGAGGTGGAACCCGAAAGTGACTGTATTAGGAGCAAAGCACACGACATGAGCAGGTTATTGCGCGCAGTTCAGGAAACTCATTTACCAATTTACGGACACCTGAAAGATCCAATGCAGTAGCCCAATTGATTGGCCTAGATGGACGCACATGTAAAGGGTCTGAGCCAATCTGGCACCCAACGACCAAGCGGCTTTATTTGGTGATCCCCAACAAGCCTCTGGAGGTCAGGGGGACGCCGTACACGCCGCTCCGACGAGCCGGTGGGACGAGAAGACGGCACGCTGGCTATCATCCTATCGACGCACAGCTCTACGGTGAACACGTCTTCCTTGATGTCGAATGACCCTGCGTCCAAGATATGACCTAGCTGACGATGTCGCCGAGGATGGAAAAGCCGTGCCTCGCTTCCACGTAGAGAATCGCATCTTCGTCTACGCAGCCTGAGCCATTCCCTTCGGGAGTAACCGGCCCGAGGGCGCTTTCTAGCATTATGACACCGCGCGAGCACATGATGGTGACGTTCCCGTGTTCGTGCCGTATGAGCGCGCTTGCGCCCTGCCACTGTGTTTCAACCCTGCCACGTACGGACTCCTCCACCCCACCTCTCTCCCACTAAACCTACAGACATCCTTCACTACTTATCAGAAGGCCGCGGGCTGGTGGACCCGTCTGGGGTCTTGAGCGTGCTGGGCAGCGAATCTAGCTCGCTGTGGCGACGGGGTATGAAGTGTGCTTCACGAGGTCGCCGAAGTTCGAGCTTGCGCGTCAGCTTGGAGCAAACTGAATGTTGAATATCACGTGGCAAACTGTAATGGCGCTTCAAGGAACCCGTTCAAGGGGGCAAGGGCTCTGGCTGTGAGTCCAGGCGGCATTAAGATTTGCACTAAGCTACGGCGATTACCGGTAACGTTCAGAATACCGCAGCTTCTGAACCTCTGTGTTCCAAGGGTTATAAGGGGGATTCAGGTGAAGGTTCAGTGATTCACTTAACTTTACAGAGCCAGAGGGCGTCGTTGGAAAGAACCTTCGCGATTTTCCACCTATGGTCCTTGTTGAGAGTCAGCTAGTCCCTGAGCTGGAACAACAGGTCGGAGCCAAGCGGCTCGAGGATGTCAAAGAACGGTTTGTCATTCGCTGAAGAGGCGTATCAGCCAAAAAAGCCGTTACCACTTGATAAGAGCCATAAAACCTCCGTTCAACATGGCTAGACAGATACTGCTGTAGCCACTGTGTCAGGTGCCAAGGTGTGACCCCCTTTCGGGGCTCCAGTGACCCACCAGCTAGGGTCTGATTTCTGTATATATAGGGGCTTCGCCCCGAGTAGTTAGAAAGAAGGCAGGCATTAATGGTCATCTATTCACTACCCTATACTACGAACCACCAGCTAGGCCGCTTCCTCTGCCTTTCACTCTGTACTTCACCATTTTCTCTGACACACTGCAGGAACAACGAAAATTATACGACCATCTTGCCCTAAGGGTTAATAGACTGTAGATACGACAACATAATTAGGCGTGTTGAGTCCCGCTTAGCAAATCGAACTACTCAGGTTCTCGTTGTAAACGGCGACTATCTTTTACTGCAAGGGCTCAGAACTTTAGCAACAAGACATGCAAACTAATAAATATTCCCTTTATACTATTCCTTCACTTTTTTTGGAACACAAAATTCAGTGTCAATGTTACCGGAGGAGCGTCCATTGTTCTTCGCATCATTTTTTTTTTCTATCGAAGGGTTTGTGTCCTCCTTATTGCGTCTTTATCCCGCTGACTACTCTCATCTCGCCGTTTCCGGATGCCTTTGATATGGGCTATCATTCCGCTTGTCCCACTATCAATAAGCCACACCTTATCCCCAACAATTTGTTGTTGTTGTAGTAGTAGTCTTTAACACCGGGGGAGCGGCCGCTACGCGGTCGCGCCGAGCCTCCCTTAGGGCATAGGGGCGTGCTAGGCTAGGAATTATTCCAAGTACATGGAGACCCATGAGCAGGTTGTCTCCAAAAACGTAATGCCTATATGGCAGTCCTAGTTGTACCTTCCTTGCGGTCGGTTGAAGGTAATGCACAGCGGTTTTCATATGTTGTTGTCGTAGGCCGTATAGGCCTGTGCCGGGGGTTCGGGGCCAGGTTTGTGGGCGTAAGCGTCCTTAAACACGCGCGGTTGCGCACTATGGTAGGTAGGACAAATATCAGGGGAAAAAATACTCCCTTTCCCCTTCCTCCTCGTAACGCCTTTTCCTCTTACCGTTACAGGGTGCTCGTTCCCTTGCGGACCGACATCCGGTAGCTACCACCCTGGCAGCCGCGGCCCTCAGGGGCCCGGTGTCCCCCTTTGTGTACTTGTCGTGCCATCCCCTTCCCCAAAGGAACGCTAGCCCAGTACTTTGCGTAGTCTGCGGGACCGTAGTCCTGAAGGCCATACTTGTCCGCCGTTTGGTCTCTTGGGTCATCCCTAATAAAAGTCCACTTAGTTGCAGGCAGAGCAGGATTAACTGGGCAACAAATATTGTGATCTGAAAACCTATTAAGCGGACAGAGAAGATATTCCTAGAGTGTGCGTTGGCAGTATCAACAGGAGGTCGAAGCCGGTTTCGTAAGATCTTGTGAGGAAACGCGTTGCAATTCGGGTATACCGTTGTTCTGATTGATCTTGTAAGTCGGAGAAGTGTGGGAGTAGCTAAGGTCAAGGCTACGTACATACAAATAGTGGGGCTGAGCGCCCACCCCTCCGTTGACCATAGCACCCCCCAGCACCTCCCCACACCAAATTCCATTAGCAACCATACACATCCCAAAAGATCTAATTAAACCAGACTAGTAGTCATGAAGTCTTCACAGTCCGAGCGGCTACTAGCGAATCATATCTCCACAGCTACCAGTTCCATGGCGAAGTGTTAGGTTGACGATCCTGTAGCCTTCAGTAGACGAGCGGACCGCCTCGCGGAGCCAACTTGACGCGCACTACCCGACTCGGCTGCCTTAGCCTTGGAAACTCGAAATTTGCCTTTGACAGCCGGGGCTGGTTTCGTCGGTTTCTGCTTCTGCGGATACGGCGCTTCGCCTCGTGCCAACATGTCAACGAATGCTGCGACACGCCTTTCCTTCCCCGCTTGCGTCTTCAGGCTGTTCAGACGATGGCATATCGCAAACCGGTTCTGGTTGGTGAGGACGTCCCACATAGCCCGAGCCTCAGGTACCATAGCGACAGCGGCGAGGAATTCGGGAGGCGGTTGCGCCGTCGACGTGCCCGGGTATGCGGCGTCCCAACGGCCATCCGCCTTGGCGGCGTCAACGGCTTTGCGACCCAGAGCCGTCATACGACCTTCGCTCTCCAAGCGCGCCACATGCGCTACGTTGCGCTGTGACCATGAGCTCTTCGCAGTCCGGGGTGTAAAGCGCTGGGCATAGGTGGCCTCGTCTCGCTTCCGCGCCTGCCCGTCGATCCAACCATAGCAGAGAGCTTCATCCAGAGCTTGCGCGTAGGTCAAGGACGTGGGTAACTCGGTGCCTTTCTTCGCCAGAGTGAGCCATACACCCTTGGAGACCTCGGCGTTGCGGTTCAACCAGCTCGACCACGCGGCCGCGTCTGCTATTGTTAACACCGGTATTTCGACTCGGACTGGCATGGTACAATCGGGGCAGCCAAGGAAAAAGTGCAGATGCTTTCTAAGCACATTTGAAAGGTGTATTTGATTTATTTTCCTTTCCCTGGGCACCAAGGTAATGGTTGAGCCTTCGCGGTTGTAAAGATGGATGTTGCACAGAATCAAAATGCGAATAAATATCGCAGTTGTATACATGCGGCTGAAGGATGCCAAGGACATAGTGTGAATAAAGGCGGCGTTTAGTCTATACGGCACCCATAACTACGTGCATCGTCAGGAATTCCGATATATGCCATTATAGCATTATACTCGGATACGAAACTCAAGCTCACTAAAATCAATTTCCGTTTCCAAAGCTAAACTGGTACTGAACGATGGCAAAGAGCCCGAAATTCAGGCTGAAGTTGCCTGAGCCTAAGCTGAGGGACCCGAGCAGACCCACTTTTGGGGTCGCGGACCTTGGCAAAAGTCCCCGATCTGGGATAACGTTCCTTGTTTTGTAACCTAGCTAAAGTTTTTCTACGTTATTTGCAGTTCGTAACTCCGACAGTTTGAGAGAGTGCCATACTCGGTACCGTCACTTCCGTATAACCATTTTCTTATTTTAATATTAACTTGGCTGGACGGACGTAGCCGCTTTAAAGGTTATATTCTGACGGTCAGAATTAAGGTCCATCGGGCTCCAATTGGACTCCCAGCAGGCTTCGGGTATGGGCTTCGGTCGATTTCGCTACGTTGCCCACAGGCTCGCTCTGCCCCCAAACCTATAAACTGCAACGTGTCGGCTAGCCAGGTATCCTAAGGTGTAAGGGGAACAGTTGTGAAGCGCCGGCAGGGCTTCGCGTGTATTGTCTTTAGGCGCGCCTAGGACCCCGAAGAAGAGATTTGATGGGAACTCTGATATGTGGTTCCATGAGTTCTCCAATACATAGTTCCGGCAACCACCTCTCCCCTATCGCCATAATGAAGGGCTTTGGTCGGATCTAATGTGAAAGTCGACCAAAGATAATTGCTCTTAAAAGTCCTAACAATAGCTATCTCCTAGTCCTCCCCAGGTTCGTAGTGTTCTCCTGCGTAAATTATAGTAACCAGGAAGTTGCATAAAGGAAATAGTTCAATAGTTCCAACTAAAGGTTTTCTCCTCTTTGCAATATTCGCAGTCGCTTCTGACAAGACCGCTTTCTTTGTGGCCGAAAGTCCCCAATCGGCAGAAGACGCAAGCAGTCACCCATTCTTCACCTATGGTTCTGGACAAGTATGCAAACATGCGACCGAAAAAGCCGCGCTCTGCCTCTTCCTTGGCTGGAACCATGTCAGCTAGCTTCACAAAGCCTCTATTTGCACAATTAAAGGTTTTAGGACAGCGTCTTCAAACGTACCTGTCAATTTCTTAGCGGCTTCGATCATCAGCTCGCGCGCTTCTTCCCAGAACCGGTAGTCCCGTGAGCCTTTCTGCCTGTAATACCTGGCCTCGAACAAGGCCTCATCCATTGGTGTGAGCCAGCGACGCCTCGGTATGTACTCCCGACCAGCTTTCAGTCGAGGGTCGGCACCATGAGCAAGGAGGAATTTCACCATGTCAAGGCTTTCAAAGCGATCATGGAACCTTCCGGTTCGATAATCCATAGTCCCTGGGTTTTCGATGGCCGCGTGTAATGGCCGTAATGGCCGCCATATGCCGTCGTCAAGTTCGTTGACGTCGCAGCCTCCAGCGATAGCTTCACTGGCCCAACTTAGTCGCCAAGCAATCGGTTCGATTGCCAGGCAGGCCGCGTGCAGTGAGTATCCCCCATACTTGTTGGGATTTCGTAGGTCGTATTCCTTTTGCTCCTTCTCAGTCAAGTTGGGCTTCTCAATAATTCCGGACATGGTGGCCGTCGAGTCGGGCGCATCCAGCTGCGGGTGAGGGAGTGGAAAAGAATAGCGCGGCGCTGCCATTTCTCAGCAACTTAAAAATCCTCGTGTGCCAATGCTCCACCTATTAGCACACAGCCACCATCTAAACGCATCTACCGTATAGAAGGCCGTGGATATCCCGAGCGACATGCCGACATGCCGACATGCCGACAATACAGACCCCCCAGATAGCATGACGGGAAGCTTAAATAGAGACAATGATGCATTTTGTATAGACTGTAGTTCCTCCCTTAGTTTAATTAGGTAGAAATTTCCCTTTCTGTATTCTTGAACTTGCTTGGATATTATGTGAACACATAATTATGTCAACCGTTGAGAAAGCCAGCATTCAATAGAAACTTAACCAAATTCGCCTACACTGATAAGCACCTTGACCATACTAACCGTTCCACCGATCAACTAGTGGTCCACCTCGCATTCATGACAGGTTCGTTATTATCCCCCGATTCAATCTTGTCGCCATTCAGGGCGTAACGACTCCCCGCCCACATCATATAAGCAGCTTTTCGTTTCGCTATCTTTGGATCGTACAGCACAACTACTTTCCCATCAGCAAGGCCCGGGTTCTCCGAAAGTTCCATTGTAGAGTAATAGGGGACATCAATAATGTCCTTCCTGTCGAGGCCGCCCACCATTTGCACGAGCACATCTTTGATGGCATTGACCTGATCTTGGAACTTGTAGAGGCTGGATTCGGTTCTCCTGGTCTGTTTGGGTGAATAGATGGCGACTTGAATCCGATTCCTCTTTAGATCTTGTCTCATCTCGCATGGCAGGTCGGGGATCGAAATCATACGGTCTATCCGTGTTGACACCCCTGTAAGCTCATCGAGAACGTACTTCTGGAATAAGGGACCGCCTTTCTTGGCATCGAAGAAGTACGTATCCCAGAAGTGTGTCTGTACAGCAGAAAGCAACCGGATTAGACATTGCAGAATGGAGTGGCAAGGAACATAACTCACCACGTAAGCCCCTTTTTTGGATACAATGATAACGGAAGTGCAGCCGCACATACCTTTGACCCCCAAACCGACCTCTTTGTCCTTGAAATACACGAGCTCGGACGTCGACTCATCACGATCGATTAGTTGCCCATCGATATAAATTGGGTCATAGTTGATCGTTGGATCACCAGGGATTTCTACTGTTCCGATAGTGCCAACGCGATGCTGGACTTCCACAATCTTCTTCCAAATACTGCTGAACCAGTGGTCGATCTTGCCGTTCTCAGGCTGATCCATAGATCCGAAGCCATCGATCTTCCTCCTGGTTAACACCAGAAAGCCGTCATTTGTTTCGTTCAATGATAGACCCTCGACACGCTTATTATCCTAATGGAAGAGTGCAGGAACTCTACGGTGCCGCCCGTCACGCTTAGACGCCGGAGCAGGGGGTACGCATACCGGCGCATTATAGTCGTCACGGACGTCTAACGCACTGTTGGGCTCCAGGTGCACAGGGCCCTCCAAAGGGCGCGGCCATGGGTTGGCAGCTACGAGGGCGAGCTGAAATAGGATGGCATTGGAGAGCAGGGTTTTGGGCAACATATTGATAAAGTTACAGGCTGCAGCCTGTCAAAGGGGTGGGAATAGTAATGCTGGGCAGCTCAAGGTGCCATAAAGAGAGGAGCAAAGAATCAATGAAGAGACTGAGGGGTAGATCGCAAGGCAAGCGATTCGGCGTCTCGAGTTCAAATAAGGGACCGTCCGTTCAACTCATATATAAAAACTCAAACAGGGCATATTGTAGCGCGTTTGTAGTAAGAGCATATTCCCCGTGGATATATCCAGGAGTCGGGCTCATTCCTGGCACCTACCGTAGCGCTAATTAGCCCTATACTCCACATCTAATTGAAGTTGAATAACGCGCCCAAAAATTATGGTAATTCCTTTGAATTAACGTTATATATAATGAAGTAAAAAGTAGCAATCCCTAAATCTTGTATGTGGTTCCATAATTAAGCTGATTTATAGCTATTCTATGTGTGTATGATCTCTAGAGTACGGTTTACACCATCCACCTCGTAGGAAGCATCTTGTCGACTACTTGGCCAAGATCTCGGATCACTGCTGCGTATTTATCCGGATATCCGTGACAGTATCTATTTGGTACGGCAATTTCCATCTATAAATTCTTATAAGCCATTCCTCGCGGCGTTCTAGGTATTGTATTTACAGATCGATTTGTCTTATAGTCGGGAAACGATAACACCATCGACCCTACCCTCTCTTGTAGCCACCTTACTCTGTTCCGTAGCACTTTCCTAGCTGCTTCTCCTATTAATTCATCTACCTGTCCAAGCAGTTAAGGACAGTTACTGTTTTTTGGCCGAAATTTCCTGCTGCAGCAAAAACCACTTCGGGTGCCGGACAACATCCTTGAAGAACCGGGCTGCCACGTCACCAACCGGTACCTCTACCGCGCAATAACAAATGCCTTCTTCCCAACACGGTGGGTGTTCAAAGAATTCCACACTACCACCGTCACTAATCCACCTTCTTTATTCTTTCGTCCCAGAACAACGTACTAAGCACCAACGCTGCACTGTTTGCAATCCGTAGTCAACCACTAATGAATACTTCCTGACAAATGTCTGGAGCTTATCAGTTAGCGCCCTCTTGTTATTGGCCTTTATTCTCGTAACACACCTTTCTGCTCTTTCAAAAAGCTGGAAACCAATGGAGACACATAGAAGCGATGACCGTCCTCCCGATAACCAGCATCGTAAGCTAGTGCCTCTGCCCAGCACTTCTCTGATTATAATCTCGAGAAAGCAACCCATCTACAACGACGACTCACCTGGCTTAATATCACCAAGTCTTCAATAGCCACCTGTGCTATTACTATAAGTACTAACTCGGGTGGCAATCGCACTAGAACATCCATCTTGTCGTCTCATACCCTGACGCTCTTAAACAAGGGTAATAACAAACAGCAGGTTAAAACGACTGTCAGCTGGGTCGAAAGTCGAGTGTTCAAGCCATGAGTGGTTGGGAGATGTAGAGCATTTTCTTCAATGTTAGGTGTAGTAAAGAGTTTTTCATAAAGTGTCACAGTCAATATATAGCGCTATTGCTACCAATGCAATAGCGGCGTCGCTTTTGCGACATAGAGTAGTAACACGTTTTCCTTAAAGTATTAGATTATTTATAATCACTTTATGAATCATGATAAGCTGGGGATTTGCGCATACGGCGCCCTGAATTTTAACTTAGTATATGTGTCCGTGCGAGGGCGCTTACAGTATTTCTACCTCGCGATATTTTAAGCGTAATAAGATCATCTTCGATATTAGGGAACCGGACCAACACTATGGCTGTCGGAAATAACTATTTGTCGCAGAATAGGGGTAATTTGCTTAGTCATCAGGACCTGTGAGCCTGTAGGCACCCCGCAGAAACGTTGTTCCGGGGCTCCCACACTATATATAGAGCTTTCTAGCCACCGCTCTCTAAAGCTCAGATTAACCAAGTCAATTTACACTTCACACACTCTATGCACTCTTTTCTAGCGATCAGCCTAACTGTCACACTATTGTTACAGCGCCGAGAAAAATGAGGCTGCGCCGGCCAGTAACAGTCGGTCTGCACGGGAACAAGACCGACCCCGACGGTGCCGAAGCCGCCTGTCGAGGGGTCCAGGTGGATTTCCCGCACCATCAGTAGGCCACAGCGGCTCCGTAGGCGCCGGAGAGACCTCGATGCAGCCACTAGAGTAAGCAGACTCTGTGATCGTCTATTCGCGCCTTTCCCCGCCTGAGCCAGAAATAACACATGAAGAAAAAAAGAAAACCAAAGTTGGGACTCCTACAGAGAACGACGCTTAAACAGTCCATGTAGCAATGTTCGAAGATGAAGTTTTATGTCTTCAACCTTGCAACCTACTATTTTCAGCGTTCTGCCCATTGTGAGTGCTTGAAATAGATCTCTATTGGAAGGGCCTTGAGTCAGGTTGAGCTCAGGTCGGACACTAGGATATGAAGAAGGACAACTAGTCTATATATTCGCAACATTCCCTATGTATCTAGACACTCTTTTATCTTCTTTCCTTAGCTGTCAGTCTTACTCTCATTCTGACAGTAATTAGCCTCGAAGGATATATCACGACATTATATTCATGAAGACTACTTAGAAACAACACTAGCGGGTGTGGGCTTATTTTCATGGTAAAGCTAGCTATTTTTCTTTGGCCGGTCGTGCTCTCTTCGTTCCTAGCTTTGCTGTTTTTTTGCACTCTATCTCTATTCTGCATCTCTTCTGACTGCCCGTGATGCTTAGGTTAGGTTACCGTATTATTGCCTGGGCGAAGTAGGACTTCTGCACGCGAACGGCGACTGGGGACGGTAGTCGGGGTCGCTCTTCACGCTAGACTTGCATGCCAAACCGGGGCAATCGTCAAGCTCGCCCAGTCATCGAGCTTTGCCCGGCTGTTAAGGCCATCGAAACAGGTTTCGCAAAAGCCCAACCTATGGACACCCACGAAACCCATAGGTGCTTGGCGGGTTACCTAACAAAGTCTGTAGATCCATTAGGTTGGGCCCATGGGCACACTAGGGCCGTGGGTTCTTGGCAATTGGGTTGGGCCTTCAAAGCCGAGACCGTGAACTAGGCTGCGTTGGCAGGGAATCACGGTACCTAGGTCTTGTCGGTCAGACGGTCTCGCTTCAACTTTTACCTCATAAAGGTGGCGACTAAGGCCAACTGTACGGAGTGGTCATGATTCTCATGAAGTCGGACATATGGGGCCACGGATTGACATTGGGACCGTATTAACGGTTGGGCATAAACACTAGGCAACACGATGAGTAGTCCTCGGGGTTGACTGGCACTGTGGCTGCTGTGGCATCAAAGGTAGTTTCGGCATAAAATGAACAAACGGACCTTGCAGTTACTAATGTACAAAAAAACAGCAGTATTATCATAGCTTAAAACGAAAGTAGTATATGACGGCCCCAGAAGTAATATGTTTACAACACTGTGTTAGTTTAAAAGAATACATTCTATATACTTTCTACCCATGCTGCTACCTGCCTTTCTTTATGGGTAAGTGGCACCCGCATACTGAACCAATATGTCCTGACTCGCAACGTCCAGACCTTGTTTTCCTGATCTACGGCCTCAAAACCCCCACGTCATAGGGGGATGAAGAACGAAACTATAGGTTCAAGGTAGCCTCTAAGAAACCAAGCATCCAGTTCCACTCGGTCATCGGAACGGGGGTGTAGGCAGGGTGTAAAATATATGACATGCAGGTTGTCAAATAAGGCATGGTGAGTGTCGAAGAGCTGGGGTTAGAATAAGCTGAAAGCTGAATTTATTAGAAATAAGCGAGTTAGAATGCAACATCAATTTACTGTACATTCCCCAGTATTGGGACTTTCAGCACGTCCCCAAGATTCTAGAACAGTCTGTTCGCCGATCTCCCAGCCGCAATGTGGTCCGGTGGGCATTATATGAGCCACGATTACCCGCTTATATTGGCGGATATGCGGTGCATGATAAATTAGCTATTCCGTAGAAGTACGGTCAAATACGCCCCAGTAAGTGCTGCTTACCAACTAGAACCATTTGCGGCATTTGCCAAATTGAAACATTGTAGGTATTGTATAAGTAGCTCCGAGATATTCGCCGGCTAGGTATGGCCATTAAAATGGAGCTGGGTTTAGTAATGGTGACTTGATCTAGTCCAGTACGGCCGCATATTGGGAGCGCTATATTGGTGTCCTTAAGGCTTTTCGGCCCCTGTTCGCCCTAGATAATAATGTGACAACAATTAGATGGGGGCGTAAACGTATTTTATAAAGAGTTGTGCTATTTGCCTATTAGTTTTTATATAAGAGCTATATATTACTTATTTTTTACACCTGCTCTCGATTTGCTATTTTATTAATCACCTTATAACATTTATTATTCATTTTTAGATAACTTAATAATATAGCTTTTTAAATGGATTTTATAACTCATTTTTCTTCATTATTATTAATTTTAAATAAAATATTAAAAATAAGTTAAGTTTTACGAACTTTCGTTACGAAAACGCGTATAAGTAAAATATAAGGTATAATGAAAGAATATAACTACGAAAAGAAAAAAGGAGTCTTTTAAAATATTTTTAAAGGTTTAGCCCTATTACGTACCTATATAACGCTTACTTAATAATAACGATAAGAACTATTAATATCTTAACGCGTATATATCATATTAAGACGACTTGTATATAATTTTTTATCGTTTTTATTAGCGTAGTTAATTTATTACATAATATTATAATATTAAAAAAAGCCGCTATAATTCCGACGGGGCGGTATTGGCTGTAAAAAACGTAATTTGCAGCTGCTATTAAAAACTAATATGCAAATAACATAACTCTTTATAAATTCTGAGTTAATGTCCACATGCTGTAGACAATATCCAGGGTGATTCGTAGACGGACATAATATATGTGGTGAAACATAAGAGTGAAGTGTCGCTTGACAAGCTTCGGCTAGCCAAACTGGTCTTCAGCCGAACCGTTTAGAGGTTTCTTCTGCTCCAAAACCCCTGAACCCACACCCCAGTGACAGGTGCCAGAGTGGTGCATAAGCGAAGATACTATTGTCTAATTGGAAAAGTACTAGGGTCTGACATAATGTAGGGGCCCGAGGATGGGTGAGGTGCGGTGAGGTACGGTGAAAGAACCAATGTTAATGCTGATGCAATGCATTAAATGATAGTGTGCTGGCCATGCGCTATTTTAACGATGCAGAACAATGATAGAGGAGGCACGACAGAACCTAAGATAATAGGCCTATAGGACTGGAAAAGGGGGAGGAGGCCAAAAACACCTGCCAGGGGAGATCGAGACGTAGGCCGACTTAGAAAACGTGACGTAAACAGGCAGCAGCAGCTTACCGGTGTAATAACCTAACAAGTCTTAGCTTCTTTAAACGGTCGGAGTTACAAGGAAATCAAGACCGACAGAAACCCAAAAGGGTTACGTAGCTCTTTAATTATTAAAAAAATAAAAAAAGGATATATATATATATATTAATTTAATATTTTAATAATATTACCTTGTAATTTAATTTAATTAGAACCCGTTGTAATTTCTTAACAATTATAATTAATTACTCCGCCGTTAACAGTAAAAACTTATTTTTATTATTTTTATTAGTTACGTTATTAAAATAGGTTAATTTCGTTTTAAATAAAATAATTCCGATAGGTTTGTATATGATTTCTATACCGATGCATCTGTTCCGTCCCCGGTTAGCCATAGCTAGTAACAGCTAAGGTACGTCGCCGAGATAGCTCTCGATCATTTTTAATCCGGGGTTGCCGCATATTTCCCATATATTTTATATAGAAAAATGGTTTAAAGCTGCTCATTTAAAATGTCCGGCTATCGTTACCGTTACGCACTTTTGTCGTTATTACCGTCATCGCCGTTACAACTACTTAAATAGCTTTAATTATTTTAATATGAACGTATCTAACATACCTATATATATTTTTATATTAATAGATATCTAGAGCTACTTATTCGGAATAATCGCCGCTATTTTTTAGCGTTATTAGCTGTTATTAACGTTATCGCCGTTATTGCCGTCGGCAAAAATTCGTTAGCGAACAGTTCCAGCGCGTTTCCATTAGCTGTGTCGCCGAGATTAATTATTTTCCTCTTAATCGGGAAAAATCCGATAAATTCGCAGATATTTTCTATGCTAAAACGTCCGTACTGTCCGTCTTCAAGCTATAGCTACCGACAGCTAAGGTACTAGATCAGCTATATTAATAGGACTAATCATCCTGGTTACCGATCAGGTCATTTCCGACATATTTATATATAATTTTTATATTAAACAATCTTATCCTTCCTATTCGAAATAGCAGCTAGCTATAGCTCCCGACAATTGTCGACAGCTAAGTTACCGATAACTTTATTTCCGGATTTTACGCCGATATCGACCTACCACTATTACAAATAAATATCGAACGATATATAAAAATAGCAAAACTCTTTAAATAGAAAAAAAATTAGATATATTTTACCAAGATTTAAGATAATTATTTAAAATTAGTACTCGTTACGGTAATGTAGTAAACGGTAATCTACATATCTTCCGGCGAATAATTTAAACGTAACAGATTTTAGAAAAATTTAAGAAATATATAAAAATAATTTCCAGTCGAAAAAAAAAACCTAGGGTAGAAAAAAATATGTATAATTGTCAGCAGTCACAGTGATCAAAGGCAGGAATCTGGCGAATGGAGCATAGTTGTTCTAGAAAAGACTAAAGAAGTCTAGGGGCAATCCCCCCTTACATATACGTTTGGCTATATAAAGGATAATTCCTAGACAAAGGCTATCCTAAGCAGCATCTGCAGCGTAAACGCACCAGCCGTAAACACCTAAAAGCACCAATTACCGATACGCCCTCTTACGTCAAATAACCTTATCCACGTAATCTTTTTTAAAATCAAATTTAAAACTCTAAAAAAATCCATTAAAATCTTTAATCTATATAAAATTTAAACCTTTATCTTTGTTATTCTTATTTAAAATAAAATTGCGTAATTAACTATTACATTAAAAAACTAACCTTTTCGTTTTACCATTCTTATACGGCCGCCTCTGAACACGGGGCCCACTTTTTCCGAAACATTTCTAACTAAACTAAGCGTTAATATAAAAAAACGTTTTATATACGCTAACCTACTACGTTAAAAATTTTATAACTTTAAAATCGGATTTATTTTTTAACGGCAATATTAATAAATAATTAAAATCACTACTTTTTAAATCCCCTTTATAAAAAACTATTAAGTAAAAATTTCTTTCCGGTTAATTAAAAAACATTAATTAATTATAAGCCATATATAAAATATTAACGCCCTTAAATAAAAACTAACGTAAAAAGTTATAACTATGTATAAAAAAAAATAATTTTATAAAAAATTAAAACCTTAAAACTAATAAATAAATAAATACCTTCGGGTAATTATAAAAAAAATACCGTAATCGTGGCTTTTAATAACGGAAAATAGGTTTTAATAAAAAAACGTTTTTCCTCCTATATTAAAAAAATCTAACGGAATTATTCTTTTATTAATTACTTTAACCAAATATTAAATATCTTTTACCTCTTTTTATATTTTTTAAATCCTACAATAAGTCTAAACCGTTCGAAATTTACCTTATTAAATAACTTTATAAATCCGTCGGCAGGATTATTTTTATTTTTTATATATTAAAAACTAATATCACCTTTTTAAACTTCCTATCGTACGTAATAATATTTAATTCGAATATAAAGTTTTTTCGTATTATCTATATGTTTTTTACTTATTTAAATATATTTCTATTATCCTTTAAAATAAAAATAAAACCTTTAAATTTAAATATTACTTTTATTAAAAAATTTCTAATTGTAGTTGCTTTTATAACTGTTATTTTTACTTTTATGTATTTTATTTCCGTAATATATTTAATAATAATACTATATAACTTCGAAATTTATAAAATAAACGCTTTAACTATAAAATATATAGAGCTTATCGTAACCTTGACTAACTCGTAATTATTTATAAAGTTTTATATTTATTATTTCGAATAACTTTAAATTATTATATTTAAAATATAAATAATTTTCTTATAACTTCCGGTACCTAAAAAAATATATTTAATATATTATTTAAATATTTCGGTAATTTTTTAATATATTCTTAATATTTAAATAATGGGTCACTTATAAACCTTACTTAAATTAACGTTATAAACGTTATATCTAGTTTAGTAGTATAACTCGAAAAATTAAATTTCCTTACTAAGTTTACATATTTAAATATTTTTTTTTTGCTAATTACGCCGTTATATTTTATAACATACCTTAAATAATCCTTAATAAATAGTATTAACTTTTCTTTTTTTCGTTTAAACTAATTAATTTTAATAATTTCTTAATATATTATTATTAATTTAACCTAATATCTTTTAGTATTAAAAAACGGATAATCTCCTTAGAGGAGACGTGACCGTAGAACCAAATTGAACAAATGGATAGATTATGTTATCGGTTGCTAAGCTTTACCAAACCCCAATTTTTACAGGTGATTTCAGACTGCCTAGTCATGCCCCTATCGACAACCATTCTTGACGGAATTCTGGACGGTTTTCGTAATCCGGAACAGCCGGATAAATTATCGTTCGTAATCCCTTTTGTATCGATTTAAAAGTTAAATTTCGACGTTTTTAAGCCCGTTATCGCTATTTTCTAATTTTGCCAGCAATTTTTCCATAAACCGGATATTTCTTGATATAAATTTGTACAAAAATCGATTATTTTTACCGTTTTAAATTAAATCGTATCCGAAAATTAAAAATAAAACCCGATTTTTTTCGGATAGGTTGTTAATATCGACGGAAGTATCGATATATTTTGCTCGGCCGATTATTTTATTTAGGTTGGGTAATTTAATCGAGATTGTTTCCGTCGAGATTCCGGAAGTACGGAATACTGGGACTTTATATTCGAACTTGGCCGGTATATTTTAATTATCTTAATTAATAAAAGTTTGAAAAACCTTGAAATTAATCGAAATTAAAAAAAATAATTGGTTTAAAATTCCTAACCTTTTTTCCTAGTTAATATCTAACATTTTTAATTATAAGATTAACGAAAAATCGCAAAGTAATTATTTTATACGGATTTAAGGTTTACCGCGAAAAACTTAATATCTTTTAAGTTATTATTTAAGATTCCCTTTATTAAACTAATTAAAAGATATAAGGTTTATTAAGGTTAAAACTTATCGGCATTACGTAATAATCGGTTTCGGAATAAAGCTTTTCGCGACCGAGGTACAATTTATCGTTACCGTAAAAACCATTAATAATTGCCGTATTCGAAAATACTGGGTAAAGTATTTATCGTATTAATTATTAGCATAATTACTTTATGTCTTTGGCTCAGCCTGGATAATACGGCTTAAACCCAACGACCTTGTAAAAAACGGATAATTCGTATATTTAAATACTAGTCCGTATTACTTAAATCCTTAACTAAAATATTCTTAAAATGTAACTTATTAAAGTAGAAAAATAAAAGGTTATCTATATATAAAGCGATAACGTTTCTTATTTTAAAATTATAATATATCGTGTTATTTGAAATTAATAGACGAAAACCTTATTTCGCAAATATTTTTTTTACTTTTTCCTATTAAGCAACTCCGGCCTACTTTATACCGTATAATAAATTTATTAATTTAATCACTTTCTTAAAGAAAAACTTATATATCTCCCTATTTTTTAAATACGTATTAAAATACTTTTTTAACATAAAAAATTATTTTATATAAATATTTTCCTTTAACTTACTATTTAAATACGTAATAATAAAGTTTATTTAAAATATATACCACTTTAAAATAATAATTAACGTTATTAAAATCCTTTAATACATTACCATTACGGTATTTATTACGGTTTCGTTATAATTAATTCCTTTTTGCTATATTAATTCTTATATATAAATACGTACCTTATACTTATTTAACTTTCTTATAAACGTATACTTCTTTTTTAACACCTATTTAACATTAATAAAATACTTTTAAACTACCCCGCTAAAAAACGTAAATTTAAAAATTCCGTACGAAAAATTCTCCTTAATTTCTGTAAAAATAACTACAAGTGATATTTTTCGTTTTAAGCTTTTTATAACTTCCTTGAAAATAAGCCGTTATTTATAATAATAAACAACCTATAAATATTAATATTTAATATATTAATTACTTATTCGTATTTTTAAACTGTATAAATAACGTAATTAACGTTTTTAAAATTATTAAAACGGTTTTTATTATTACTTAATATTAATAAATTAAAATAAAAAATATATAAACTACCTTCGCCCTTGCCCTTTTGAATTAAAGTTAACTTTAATTTTTAAATTAACTTTATAGTTTTATTTAAAGCTTTCAGGGAATATAACTTAAAAACAATCTCTTTCGAGCGTTCCTTTTTACGTTTAACCTATTTAATTTCTTAATCCATATCGTCCTTTAAATTAATAGTATTATCCGTATTCTTCATTTTTACGCCTTACTATTAACGATGTCTTAAACGTTTTTATACGGGTTGTAAAAATAATTAAATAATATTTTTAAAGTTAAAAGATTTACCTCGTTTTTTTAAATTTTCGTAAATAATGATTATATCTTATAATTATATATTCTTTAATACCTTAATCATATGTCTTTTATTCCGTAAATTATTAATTTCTTTAATTTAATCCGGTAATTTTAATTAAGTAAAACTATATATTTATTATCGAAAATTCGGAAATAACCGTTATTAAGTTTATATAATTTATTCGGTATAAATATATCTTTAAAATAAACGATTAAGATTACATTTTTTACTATAAACTATTTTATCTTATTAATAATATACGTTATCGCTTTTATTACGAAATCTTAAAAATATTTAAAAATTTTATTTACGCAAAAATGATACGTACCTTATTTTATAAAAACTATATTCCTCGTTTTATAACTCTATTTTAATATTATTTCTATACGTTAAAAACTATTAACTTCATATTTTTCGTAACGCAAAAACGTGTAATTATTATTATACCAAACTCCTTACTACCGTTAAGGCGTAGAATCTATATTTTTTTACGTTTACCTTCTTCGTTTAATAATAACGTTTTTAAAAGTTTTCTAACTTATATAATATACGTATATAAATTTTGTTAAGCCTTATCCTTACTTTTAAACGAATAATACTTTTTATAACGTAATAAATTATTTATAAAAAAACTAAAATAATTTTGATTTTCGATATTAATAAGTTTAATCAACTTTATGTCGTATTTAATAATTTTTTCCATATATTTCCTTCGCCCTTAAAAATTTATAAATAATATTTTCCGTATTTTTCCTTTGTTATATACCGTATAAAGGATATTTTTTATATTGTTAAAATTTAAATTTATCCTTATAAACCTTTTAATACTCTATATTAATTGTTCGGTACTGGGGTGACAAAAACGGCAATACCAAAAAAATATTTTTTTCATAACTTCGTCTATTATTAAAACTTTCCTATTTTTAAAAACGTTCGAAAATACGCGTTTTAAATTATTTATTAAGTTATCGCCGTTTTCCTTATCGAATACCTTCCCTAGTATAGATCCTTATTAATAATTTTTGTTATTTACTAAGTTTAAAGCTTTAATAATAAATTCCGACTTTTTGTAAAATTATAGGAAAAATCCTGTTCGAAAAACGTTAATCGTTAATAATTAAATTGTATTAAAACTTAATAAAACGTTACGATTTAGGTAACCTTTTTTTTTTATAAAATATCTCCTCGGAAAATATTTTTAATAAAAAGTCATTAATATATAACGTATACTTAATTATAATTTCATTTTTTTATTAAATCTTTTTAAAAGTTACTTAACGATTTTAATGAAAATAATAATAACAAGTTTTTACCCGTTATAATTTAAATTCCCCTATACTTAATATTTATCATAATATTTTTTTAAAGTTGTTAATATTATTCGTAATATTAACGTTCGTTTTTAAATTTTAAAACAATTTATTTAAACCGTTTCTATAAACGGAATAAATATATAAAAATATAACGCTTCTTATAATAATTCTTTAAGGCGTTTATTTTCTTATTTCTTAAAGTAATTAATCGCTTAAGCTTTAATGTATTCAGTTATTATAATTCCCCGGGCTTTAAGATATTTAACCATTAAAACTTTTTAAGCTTTTTCCTATATTATTTTATCGTATTATTTTTTAACGTAAGGGTTAAAAGTTTTTCCGTCTAATCGGTACAAATTCTTTAAGCTATTAAGGATAAATTGCTTTTCGTTCTTATTACTGTTATAAACGTTCCGAAAGTTATTACTTTAATTATTTTGCCCGCTATTGCCCTAATGTTAACCACGTTTTCCTTTCTTTCTTTTACCATTTCTCTCCTTTTACGACTTAAAGCAATCTTTCGCTAAATACTCGTATTTACTATAATTAAAGCAAAATCGCTTTTTATTCTTATTTTATACGGCCTTATTATCTCGGAAATTATTAGTATTATTATTATCTTTTCTCTTACCTCTTTAAACTCTATAAAACTTCCCGTTCTTTTTCTTATTAATACGGTTATAGAATTCGCTATTAAAGTCGTTAATTAACTGTTAAAAAATAATTAATTTATCTAAACATTAATTAAATTATTTTTTACTAATTATTAACGTAAATCTTTATAATAATAAAAAACATAATAATTTATACCTTTAATCCAAGCTTTATACTACAGCTCTTAAGCTTTTATAACAACTTTTAAAAATTCGTAATAAACTATATAAGGTTTCCTTTATCGTATATAATCTTACTAAACTTTTTCTAAAAGGACCTTATTCTAACCTTACTTATAACTACGTAAATTTTCCTAAAGGTCCTTAACATCTTTATTTCTTTTTTAATATCTATAATTAACTTTAAAAACGCCCTTTTATACGTCTTAATAATAACCTTTACGAAACATAACTAATTAAGCTATTTTAACTTTATTCCGTCCTTATAATTAATCTCTTTAAAGGTAAATATTAAAACGTTACTTTAAAAATTTTAATTAACTTAATTTATTAAATAATTTTTCTTATTTAACAAAACGTTAAAACGTTTTAACGTAACTTTACATCTTTATTATTAAACTTTTTAAAATCCTTTTTTTTCTTTTAAGTAAACGCTAAATTCGTTAAAACTATTTAAATTATTAAAACTTAAAAAGCTACTAAAAATATTAAAGGAACTGTCACGATAGCTTTTTCGCCTTTTAAAACGTTTAAATAAATTTAAAAATAACTTATCCGAATTGCCGGGGTCCCTACGTACCATACTTTTTTATTTACGCAACTTTTTTTCTTCGTTTTTTTCCCTTTTCAGGAAATTAAGCTTTTTAATACATTACCTTCTTAATTACGTTTCGCTTTTTTTTTAAAGATTAATCTTTTTTACGGCATTTTCGACAGCAATAAAAGATTTTCATAAACCTCCTACCTTATAAATATTTCGTAAAACGTTTTTACAAATATTTATATTTTGTAAATTCCGTATGGCCTGTAATTAAAACGGTCCTTATTAAAATATACCCTCGAACTAAAATATATCTAACAAATATTTCATAATAGTATTTATTTGTTTTATTATATTATCGCTTTTTTTAAACTAAACCTTTAACTTTTTAACTTTATTTTTAATTAACCTATATTTACATTTTCGTATTTTAACGTTTTCCCTAATTCCATTTAAATTAATATCTAAAAACGTATAAAACTTATTGAAGTTTAATTAAAGCTAATGTTTTTATATAAAGATTTTATATTAATTTTTTAATTAATATTATTTAATTAATAAAACTTTTTTCGAAAAAAGTTCGAAAATAATTTTTTTTCTTACCGTTACGCTTATTATAAACTTTTATTTTTCCTCCTTAATATAAGACTTTTCATTTTAAAAATCCTCTTAATCGAAAAACAAAAATTAAATCGCTATTTATATACTTTTTATTTTATATAAAAACGAAACCTTTATCGAATAAATTATTTTAATTATAAAAAACTGCCTTAAAATACGTTCTTATTATTTACTTCCCATTATTAACCGCTTATTCTCTTTTAAATTAACTAAGCAACTCTTTTTTAAATCTCGTATCTTTTTTATTAACTTAACCTATAAATAACCATTCCGTTTAACGTATTACGGTTACTAATTAACTGAAAAATATTACCATATTAATAATTATAATAATCAAATACAGAAATTTAGTATATAAAACATAATTATTATAGGAAAAACTAAAGAAATCTAGGGTAATCCCCTTTTATATATACGTTTAGCTGTACAAGGATAGTTCCTAGACAAAGGCTATCCTAGGCAGCATCTATAGCCTAGACGCACCAGCCGTAGGCACTTAAAAGCACCAATTGCCGATAATAATATATTAAATTTATATAGATTTAATATATTAAAGGGTTAAAAATGTCTTATATATTACCGGTGTTACGACCTAACAGAGGGGAGGTCTCGGAAACGGTCCTAGTAGGCCGAAACAGGACCTAAGTAAGTTAGGTCACGTAATTGGATCACCGATTTATTACGAGTAAGCTAATAAGTTAAATTACCGACTTATTACAAATAAGCTAATAAATTAAATTACCGACTTATTACGAAAAAGCTAGTAAGCTATAAAATATATATACGTTTATTAATTCTATAATTTAAATAATACCAGCTTATAATATAATTTGGTTATTTAAAATATTTTTAGTATTATTAAACGTAATTAAATTATTTTCGTTATTTAAATTCCCGTAATATAACTGTTAATATAAACTGTACGACTTGGTTTAATAATTAATTAATTAATCTAATCGTTATACGTTATAAGCTTTTATTTAATAATATTATTAAATTTTAAATAATTACCCGAATTGTTAAAATAACCTTTAATACCGAGAAAGGTACCGTTAATTAACAGCTTTAAAATAAACTTAAAAAATTAAAAACGGAAATTTTGCAATTTAAAGAAACAATTAAAAAGGATTTTAATATTTTAAAGATTAAGGCTAAAAAACCCTAACTTTATAATAAGAAAACCGATATTTAAAACTTTTTTACTTAAGTACGAGTATATTTATAATTTTTAGCTCTCGACGACCCGGAAAATAAAATCTTTATTATCGCAACGTTCCTTACCGGAAACGTACTCGACTGGTTCGAATTAATTATAAGGGATTATTTAAAAAGTACGGAAAATAATAGGGAAATATTTATTAAAGAATTTTTCGCCTATTATTTTAATTTCGAAAACAAACTGAAAACTAATTTCGATAACCTAAATAAAAAGCGTACTGTTATATAAAAAATTTTATAATTATAACAGAAAAAATTAACATTTAAGTATATAATAAAATTCCGAAATTTAATAATTAAAACGGAATAAATGGATAAAAAGGATAATACCTTAATTAACGTATTTTATAAAAGCCTAAAAAACGACGTTAAGGATAAAGTAATTAAGTTAAAACGATTAACCTCTTTAAATAAATATATTACTAAAGCGGTAAAAATTAACAATCGGTAATTCGAAAAACGATAAAAAAAAAAAGTTAATATACTTTACGATATAAATTTAATAAACCCGGTTAAAAAAATAGGCGTACCGTATTTTTTACTTTTTATAGGACTTAATCAGGCCCTATAAAAATTAAAACAATTTAATAACGAAATTAATTATAAATTAAATGTTATAATTATAGCAAAACGGGATATAAAGCCTTTAAATATAAAGTACTTAAAAAATTTCGACAGAATAACTGGACCTTTATATTTAAAAAATAATAACTAAACGATAGGAAAAATAATAAAAAATTAATTAACATAGTTCAACCACGGTATATAGTGGCATAATGGCATAAGGACCATTCGGGGTGGAAAGCCTTTATTAAAGAAAAATTATTTATTTAATCCCAACAGAAAAAACAATAAAAAAAACGAAATTAACTAACTTTGTAAAAATAGCTGTAAGAGTACTATAAATAAAAAAAAAACCTTTGCTTAGGAAAACCGGAACGATATACGAAAATTTACGTTATTTATTATAATAAACCCAGATATTAATTCTATTAAAAATAAAAGGAAATAATTTATTAACGTATAACCCGAATGCACTAATAAAGATTTAATTTTAAACGATAAAGAAAAACTAACAAAAATAATTAACAATAATATCGATATTTACAATCGTTTGTAAATTAAGACGAAATCGATTAAAAGGTAATTTTGTAAAGCTGGCCATTAGGAAAATTATATCTATAAAAAAACCTTTTCTATTACTTCGAATAATATAACTATTAAATAAAAAAGGATTTAATTTAAAGAACGGTAAAAAAGTACTGTTAACGAACTATTACCGATTTGGGTATCCAGTTAGCTTTTATTACAAATTTAAAAAATAAAAAAGCAATTAAAAAAAAAATCAAAAATTTTACCAAAGAAAAATAATAAGACTCGGAAAACGAAAAAAAATACGGCAATTAATAGGAAAACAATAACTCGTAAACGACGTTTCCAAACGAAACAACTATCGAAACGTTCGCGAAATAAACCTACGAATAACCAGATATGCAATAGTAATTTAAACAATTACAAAAACAAATAATACGCTTAAAAAAACAACTAAAGAAATTCCGAACGCAAAATAACCGAAACGAAAAAACATTACGAAAACTCCTATAAACCCCAAAAAAACAACGTTACCTATAAAAAAACTATAGGCAGGCGGAAAAAAAAAAGTTAAACCACAACACCTTAAAAAGGCTTTAAACGCAACAATCGGAATTACTAGCAACAATACCATTATTATACGGGTACGGATTAAAAAAAACTAATATACCGCAATAATAAATTATAAAGCAACAATTACAAATTATATTAATTCGAAAACAATAAATTAATTAAAACTACTATAAAAAAAAAAGTTACCTTTATAAAGTCGAAAATGCCGAAAGTTAAAAATTTACCTACAACAATAAATAAATCAAACGCGAAATTAATCACCTTAAAACCTTTATTAAAAAAAAAACAAACCATTAATTTCGATATTATTTCATTAAATAAATATAACATAATCTTAAAAAAACCATAATTACGCCAATACAACCCTTTAATCAACTAAGAAATTAATTAAATAAATTTTCGCTCATTTCTTGATATAAAACAAAATATAAATAATATAAGATCTTAATATTCGATCGATAAAAACAACAAATATAGGTATAAAAAAACGACAAAAACCTCACTACCCAAAAAAATAAAACATGTTTAAAATAAAGGGTACAACAAAAAAATACGGCACGTTATCGGGAACCTTAAAACATAATTACGACAAATAAACGATAACCTATAAACATAAACCGAAAAATTACTAAAATAAATAACAAAAATATTACCACGATATTATAAATACAAAAAACTTTTTCAGGAAAAATTCGACACGAAACTACCATAATATAATAAATAAAATCATAAAATAATTCTTAAGGATGGCAAAACGATTACTTTCTATCCCATTTATAACTTAAACGAAATAAAATTACACGCTTTTCGCAACTATTTAAAAAACAAATTACGAAAAAAATATATACAACGTTTTAAATCGTTAACAAAATATTTAATATTTTTTATTCCACGGAAAAACGGAAAACTACAATTTATCATTAATTACCGATAACTTAACGATATTATTATTAAGGATAAAATATTATTACCCTTAATTACCGAAATTAAAAACCAATTACGAAACGCTAAATAATTTACAGCTTTAAACCTAAAAAAAAAATATAACCAGATTCAAATTAAACCCGGAAACGAATAAAAAACAACTTTTAAAACAAAATACGGATTATTCGAATACCTCGTTATACCTTTCGAACTAACGAACGTACCAGCAACCTTTTAACGGATAATCAACCATATACTCCGAAAATATCTTAACATCTTTGTTATATGCTACTTCGACAACATCCTTATCTATTCGAAAACGGAAAAAGAACATACAAAATACGTTCATAAAATCTTACAAACGCTACAAAACATCAACCTTTTAATTAACGTAAAAAAAAATACTTTCTACACCCAGAAAATCAAATACTTAAAACATATTATCACTTTAAAATATATTAAGATAAACCCTAAAAAAATCACTACAATCCGAGAATAAAAAACGCCTACCAATATTATAAAAATACAATCATTCCTCAAATTCGCCAACTATTACCGACAATTCATACAATATTTCAATAAAATCGTAATACCATTAACAAAACTCACCAAAAAAAATCAACGATTCATATAAGCCCCAGCTATAAAAAAAACCTTTCAACAATTCAAAAATACCCTCACCAACGAACCCGTTCTAATAATATACAACCCAAACAAACCAATAAAACTCGAAACCAACGCTTTAAACTTTGCTTTAAAAATAATAATTTACCAACAAAATAATTAAGGAAAACTGCACCCAGTTACCTTCTACTCCTACAAATTACATAATACTAAGCTCAATTACCCTATCTAAGATAAAAAGTTCTTAACTATTATTAAAACCTTTAAAAAATTCAAATATTACCTTAAAAAAAACCAACACCAGGTAAAAATATATACAAACTATAAAAATATCTTTCACTTCGCAACCACGAAAAAATTAATCGGACAATAATTACGTTACGTAAAATACCTTTTAAAATTCGATTACGTTATTATTTATCGCAAGGGATTAAAAAACGGTAAAATAAATACTCTTAATAAACGACCAGATTTAAAGAATCCTAAAATAAAAATATAACAAGTTATATTCAACTAGACAACCAAAAAATACCTATAACAATAATATATCAACATTATTAAAATATCTGCACCAAATATACATAAAAAAATACAATAATATCATAATAGCCTACCTAAAAATCAAAAAACAAATAAAACCCATATACCAGAAAAATACCAAAAAAACCTAATACGGGAAATACATAAACATTAACTATAAGGACATCCAGGAATCTACAAAACCCTAAAATGCTTACGATAAACGTACTACTTTCCTAAAATAAAATTAACCGTACAAAAAATCATATAATAATATAACATTTACGCTAAAGCAAAAATCAAACGACATAAACCTTACGGAAAATTACAACTACTACCAGTCGCTAAGCAACCATAAAATTTAATTATGTTTGATTTTATTACGAAATTTCCTATATTAAAAAACCCAGCTACAAATATATATTACGATAATATCTTTATAACCGTTAACCGATTTATAAAATTTTCCTATTTTTTACCTTATAATAAAAACATAAATACCGAACAAATAACATATATTTTCTTCCGATATATATATAATATATATAAACTACTAGCAGAAATCGTTTTAAACAAAGGCATAACCTTTACTTTAAAATTTTGGCAAAATTTAATAACATAACTCGGTTTAAATTATAAATTATCAAACGTTTTTAAATTACAAATAAACGGACAGATAAAAAAAACCAACTAAACGTTAAAAACGTACTTACAATATTACATTAACTATAAATAAAATAATTAAATTAAAAAATTACTTATCGCGTAATTAACCTATAATACCAATTATTACAACAATATTAAAACGACTTTAGCAACTGCTAATTTTAGTTTTACTTTAAAAATTTATAGAAAAATACGAAAAAAAAAACTAATTAATATTAAAACAATCCTTATTTTAAAACAACTTAAATAATTATACCAAAAAATAAAGATAAAATTTAAATTTATATGCAATCGGATAAAAAAATATTATAACCAAAAAAAATTAAAAAAACTAACTTTCTCGGAAGGAAAAATAATTTATTTAATTATTAAAAATATTAAAATTAAACGCCTAAATTAAAAACTTAATTTTAAATATATTAACCTATACAAAATTGCTAAAAAAATTTTAAAAAACAATTATTAATTAAAGTTACTACCTAAGGTTAAATTTTATCTAGCCTTTTATATTTCCTTATTCGATTTAATAACAAATATTATTAAAATGCATACGATACAAGATGACGTAAAAGTAAAAAAGAAAAAAAAGGTATACGAAATTAAAAAAATATTCGATATACGAAAAAAAAAAGATTTACTTAATATTTAATTAAGTAAAAAAATTACCCGGATTCCGAAAATACCTAAAAACCTGCCAAAAATCTTATCGGCGCCTAACGCCTATTAAAAAATTTTCACTAATAGCGAAAAAACTAGCAATAAAAACATCTTAATTTATATTATTTAAAGAAAAAAGGCTTTAATCGACGGTACTCCAATCGATAACATTAACATTACCAAAAACTTAAATAATTACCGCTAACTTTAACTTTTAACGGTTAAGTTTATTTAATTCGTTTAAAAATTATAAAACGCGGTTAACAAATTTGGCGCCTTAAATCTGGTATTATTAACATTATTTACGTATACGGGATAAACGAACTAAGGATTTAATAAGGGCTTATTTTACGGTAAATTCTTTTTTTTTTAAACGACGGGCCTTAACGACGTAACAGTTAACTATCGCTACGGGAATACCGGTACTATTACAAAAACGGCCGTAACGGATATACTCCTTATAACAAAATACCCCCGTTATTATTTAATAACTAAACCTTTTAAAAAAACAAAAGGAATATAGTATTATTTCGAAACTTTCCAAATTAATTAAATCAGTTAAGGTATAATGCTGCTTTATTTTACGTAAACAACCTTTAATAACACGACCCAATATAATAAAAATAAAAAAACTTATAAAAAAAAAAATCCTTAAAGGTAAAAATTCTAAAAAAAAAGAAATCGTATTACGACCCAATAAAAGGAAAGTCTCGGAAACGATCCTAATAGGCCGAAATAGGACCTAAATAGGTTAGGTTACGTAATTAGATTACCAATTTATTACGAATAAATTAATAAATTAAATTACCGACTTACTGTAAATAAGTTAATAAATTGGATTACCGATTTATTACGAAAAAGTTAATAAGCTATGAAATATATATACGTTTATTAATTCCATAATCTAAACAGCACCAGTTTGCAATATAACTTAATTACCTAAGATACCCTTAATATCACCAGACGTAACTAAATTATCCTCGTTACTTAGATTCCCGTAATACAACTGCCAATATAAACTATACGACTTGGTTTAATAGTTGGTTAATTAGCCTAGCCGTTACAACCGGTCTATAAAAGGCGAAAGTTTAAGAAAACTTTAAAAGGTTTTAGAAAGTCCGAAAATAAAGAAGATAAAGCTTTAAAATAAAATCTAAAAAGATCCGATTAAAAGAGGTCCTTTTAAAAATTAAGCCTATGAAATTATATAGTATTTATATGGTAAAAACTAATACAGAGTACTCCGATTTTCTTTTTTGACTTTTAAGCTTAGGTGATTTTTATTTTTTATTTCTTTTATAGCGTTATTAAGAACCTTCCGGTATTAAAAGAGAGGATTAAACTAGAGTTAGAATTTAACAGCTGTTATTATAAGAATACAGCCCCCTGTATCCAAAGAAGACTAGGCTAGAACAGGACCCTATATAAATCCTGATACGAGACTGTCCAACAACAGTCGCTGATACGACCCAAGAGGGGTTCGTGGCTTAGTAGAGCTAATAATCAGTCTGAATATCTGACAGTTATATAGCTATTGTACCCGTTACAGCTGTTACCAGCTGTGACTATTCTAAGTTTTTCTAGCTATTTCTAACTACATTACTAAGTTGGTCGGCGATGGTTTATATAATACCGACCTAGTAACCTTTATATATAGGGTTCTATAAAAATAAAGAACCCTTGGCATTATTCTTCGCAAGCTTTTAAGTAAGATGGTTTAAATATAATAGCATTAATAAGCTATATTTTAATTTAATATATAATAATAAATAATAATAATTATTAATTATTAAAAACAATTATTATAAAAAAGTTTAAACGAAAATACGGAAATATACATTTTATAATAAGCCCAGTCACCGTGAAAACCATTGATAGTTGTCGTGTTCGAAGATACTGGGTAGAGTATCTATCGTGTTAATTATTGGTGTAATTACTTCGTGTCTTTGGCTCAGCCTGGATAATACGGCTTGAACCCAACGACCTTGCATAATAAGCCCAGATATAATACGCGTATTTATAACAAGGTTAGTAGGCGTTTAGTAATAGAAAATCCGAATAGGTTAAATTAATTTATAGCGTAATAGTTAATTGATTTAAATTTATTATTAAGAAATATTAAAAAGAAGTTAATTTACTTATATAGTATCTGGTATTTATAATATAAATATAGTTTTAAAGTCTTTTTTAATATTTAAAAGTTATTTTCGAAATTCCTTTTCGATATAAATTTTACTATTTAATATGACATAATGTTTTTTAAATAGTTTTTACGGTTATTAAAAGGATAGATATATGATCTTATTGTAAAATATAATTAGTTTTAGCTAGTATTATTAAATTTTAAAATTTAATTTTTTATTAAATATGTTAGGATTAAAGTGAGAAGAACAATACGGGTATATTAAAGACTAGTTTAAAACTTGCTCTTTTTCTCTAAGAGAGAAATAAGCAATTAGTTATATAACGATTACCTTGTAAAGGTATCGTAGAGATAGCGTAATGATAATATGTCGGACGATTAATGTCGTCTTAGTAATACGTAAAACTTTTTGTAGTCCCTTAACTTTTCATAAAGCTTTTCCCCCTTTAGGCCTTTTTTTTAAAGGTTTAAATAAAACCGTTTTTATTACGTGTTATAGTTAGTAAGTTACTTTTATTAAAGGGGCGTAATAACTTTATAACGAGTAGAAATAAGTGATAATCAATATTAAAACGTAATTTATATACTTTTTTTTAAATAAGTACTATATTTAGGATATTTCGTAGCGAAATACTTAAAGTACTAGGAATTTTGCCGGCAGAAAATCTTTACCGTTTTTAGCATAACGTACCATACCACCCTACGAGCTAAACTATCTTACAAGCCGCTTTTATCAACATATTTACTATTTAACTTTTATTAGTAATTATTTAACATTAATAATATGGAACGTTTTATAAAAGAATTTAGAATAAATCTGGTTATTTAGGTTAAAAAACGAAACCCGAAATTTAGTTTTAAAAAGTTTTATTTTTTTTATAAAGTCCCCGAATTTACTTTAAAAGCCCGATATTACGGTTAACGTATCCGAGCCGATATTTTATTTAATTTATAAAAATTAACGGCTACCGAAAGAAAATCTATTACCGAACGAATCTTTAACTTAAATACGTAAACGTTTTTTATCCGGCTTTAACATATTAAAGATATAGCGAACTTATTACTGGCCTAATACGTTACGGTACGTATCGCAATTAATTAGGCGTCGAAATTTGTTAAACGGTAAAAAAAACTTTAAATACGTTTAAATTAAAATATTAATTATTAACGAGTGTTATGCGAAAAGTTAAAAACATTTCGCAAATAGTTTAAATTTATTCGGGTTATTATCGCAAAATATGATATTATAAAAAAGGATATTTATAACTTTAACGAAATTAAATTTTTAATAAGGTTTTTTATAATAACGAGTATTATAATTATTAATATCGAAAAACGTAGAAAATTTAGATAAATTTAATAAATGAATAAAAAATAAGTTATAGTTATTTAAATTATTAATTTTTAAAATTAAGTTATATCGTTATTTAATATTATAGCAGGGAAAAATTACTTTAAGTTTTAATTTTATAAGAAATTATTATTTATAACCGATTAAAAATCGTATTAAGTAATAATAATTAAATAACGAACAAATTAGGTTCAAAATAAGTTTAATATTTCCATTAATATATTCGAACGCGTACGAAAAAATCGAAACGTTTTTTTATTTTCGACGGTTACGAAAGCTATTATTCGATAAAATTCGAAAAATATTATGCCAATTATAACCTTATTATACTTTATATATTTACGTATTTTTCGCATAAATTTTACCTTTTTAATTTAATTTATTTTTTTATTTTAAAACGTATTTATTCGTTATATATCGAAAGTTTAATACGACGTTATTATATTTATATTGTTAAAAAAATTTTTTTTACCGGTTTTTATAACGCGTTTAAAGTTGCGATAATATCCGATAATATTAAATCCGAATTTACGAAAGTTGGCTTTATTTTATTCGATTTTAATTACGTTTTTTTCCGAGCTTGAAATTTTTTTAGTTATACTTACGCCGACCGTCTTCCCGTTAACCTTTGCCGGTTTTATTCGTTTCCCGCCTGCGAAAACCTTTAAAAATATAAAGAAAATAATAAAATAATAATATTATTTATAAAAAATATTAAAAATTATCAAAGTAGCTTGCCGATAAAAATCGGCAAATCGGTAAATCTTTTGATAAAGAGTAACTTGTTATTTTTATACGAAATTATTTTTTTTGGGAAAAGGTTACTTAATTATGCGAAACGAACAATATTTTAAGTAAACGTTAAAAGATTAAAAACAAAGGTTTTTAAAAAGGAGGGATATTTATTATATAAGAGAGATAAGCTTTTCTGGCCGAAAAAGAAAAAGGTGGTAAAAAAGTATAGCTTATAGCGGCTAAAAGTAGTTATTGTAAAAAGGTTAAAACCAAGGAACGGAGGTATAACGTTTGCGGTAAGCCCGGATATAATACGCGTATATATAAGAAAGCTGTAAATACGTTTAACGAAAAAGAATCCGATTAATTTATGTTATTTTGATATATTATGGTTGATTAATTTAAATTTTTTATCGCGAGATGTCGAAAAGCGGCTCGCGAGGTAGTTTGGCTTGCAAGGTGGTATTGTCAGATAAGTAGCGTAATAAGTACGCACTTATCAATCCAGTCTTTTGGTACAGTGGCTAGCTGACAATTAAAAGTCTCAGACATACTCCACTAAATGGAGTTCTACCGTCGCAGCTAATAGCATGCAACCCTGCACCAAACCACCTTACTCAAAGCTTTAAGTTCGATCCTGCCAAAAAGCAATACTTGCTAAAGAGCAAAAGAACGCATACTGGCCATGGTTTAAATGCGCTAGCAGCCATAAGATAGTACCATAAAAGGAAAACCAGTCACTGCCTAATCGACAGTAACTAAGGGGGTGTGTCAGATAAGTAACGTAATAAGTGCGCACTTATCAATCCAGTCTTTTGGTGCAGTGGCTAGCTGACAGGTATGGTACGTTACTGTTTTTGGTATATATAAACTTTTTTTTTTCTTTAGATCTAGCGGTTTTTTTTTCGCGTTCGTTAGTATTTAATTTATTATCGGTTCGTAATAAGTTTAGGTTTTTAAATTTATTATAAGTTTTTATATATTTCTATTATTAATTAATAATGAGGTATATTTTTATTTGTAATTTGTTTTTAATTTAGTTTTGTATTTTTCTATTATAACTTTTTACGAATTTATTTGTAACGTTTTTAAGATGGCCTGTCCGTTAAAAAAAAGCGTACGAACCTTTTGTAAATATTTTTTAGTTATTTTTTTCCTTTTTCGTTAATAGATCGTTTTAAGGGTTTTTATAATATTCTCTATTTACGTTATACGGTAGCTATAATTTATTTATCGGGTTATTGTTATAAAATTAATAAGGCGTTTAAAAGTATTAATAAATATATCGTTTTTCGTAATAATAATAAAATAATAATCGAAATAATTTTGTACTTTATTTTTATTTAAAGATAATATTATTAATTCTTAGCGATAATTTCCCGTATTTCTCCGTCTGTTTATAAGTTATTTCGCAAAAACGTTTTAAAATTTATTAAAATGCAGGTTAAAAGTAACGGTAAATTTAAGATTTTTAAGAAAAAAGATATTTTTTATTAAGCCGAAATAAATTCTTTTCGTTTTCAAGCAAGTTTTTTATTAATATAATATATAACCCGAAATGGTTTAAATTATTATTAAAACTTAATTTAAGGAAATTTATTAAGCGTATAAGGAAAATATAAATTTTTTTCGTTATTTTATCGTAATAAATCTTATATTTAACTTATTATTAACTTGGTATTAACATTTTCGTTATTAACGTAAACATTTTCCAGCCCCGTTATTCGAAATTTCTGGTAAGTAATAACGCGACCGTTTCGACTTTACGGCCCGCTTTTTTCTAACTTTTTCAAGAAAATATTAAATAAGTAAAAAATACTTATACGATTTTCGACGTAAATATTTAACGATCGTTTTTTTGTAATCGTTATTAATTTTTTAAAAAAGAAAAATTATTTAAATTTTTATTATTATTAAGCAATATATTATTATCGCCGAGAATGATAATAGCGAGGATAATAATAGTAACGATAATAACGCTTAAACGTTTTTACGATAATTAAATAATTCCGTCATCGATAACATTACGATCTAGATTTCAGCTTTAGTTTCAATTATCTAATAAACCATAAATATCTTATTACGAAATAAATATATTTAAAAGTCCGGCGGTAACGGCATTTAATAAATAATAAATAATAATTAACATTTTTTTTACGTTATAACCTTTTTACTATAACGTATTCCTTTTATTCATCCCTTATTTTTATTTTATTTTATTTTAATAACGTTTTATACGAGGTAGTTAGTTTTTTTAATAGGTAATTGCGAAAATTTTAAATAGCCTTTTCGGGGAAAAAGAATTTATTTATAAAATATTATTTATTTTTGCGGTTTTCTCTGTACGTTAAGATCTTTTCCATTTTCTAACTCTTTTTCGTTTTTATATTAATATTACTTTTCCGCTTTTCTTTAAGGTTACCTTTATTATACTACGGTTTTAATTATAATATAAAAAAGATATGAAAAATCTTGTTATTTAAAAGTCAGAATTATATTTTATAAGCTAACTTTAAATTTATAACTTTCATAATTTGAAAGGGTTTAATATATTTATCCAAAAATTTCTTACTGGGCCTTTTCTAGTTAATATACTTAGTAAAAATTTTTAGTTATTACTTTTTTAAAAAAAATTTCGTTAAGCAGTTTTTATTATATTATTTTTTATACGTATTTTAAATTTTATAAAGGTATTTTTATAATATCTCCGTTTTTTCTTATATTATTACCACCTTTTTATAACGGCTAGGCTAGTTAACCAACTATTAAACCAAGTCGTACGGTTTATATTAGCAGTTATATTGCGGGAATCTGAGCAACGAAGGTAACTTAATCACGTTTGGTAATACCAAAGGTATCTTAAGTAACCAAGTTGTATTGCAAGCTGCTGCTATCTAAATTATGGAATAATAAGCGTATATATCCTTTATAAAAACCTAGATCTCTTATAGATCTTATTACTTTTACAGATCCAAAAAGTATTAGATCTATATAAATTTAATTAGATCTTGTTATTAAAAGAAATCCAAATTACGTAACTTAACCTACTTAAGTCCTATTTCGGTCCGTTAAAACCGTTTCCCGAAACCTCCCCTCCATTAAATCATAATACGATCTTCCTTCATTTTAAAATCTTTGCCTTAAATATTTTTCTTTTAGTAAGTTAATCCTTTATTATAAATAATCGCGTTATTAATCGTAAATCCCGCAATTATCCGAATCCAAAAAAAAAACCTTAAATCTTTAGCCGCTTATATTATTAAATTTGGTTTTAAAATAATGCTATATTCGTTATATTTTAAAAAAAGAACCAAATATTAAATAATAATAAAAATTCGTTATTACAGCAAATACATTAAACATCGTCATCGTTATAACAATCCGGTATTCCCATTAACTTTCTTCGTCGCATCGGAAAAAAAAAGGACCGCTTAAACCGTAAAAAGGCTATAACGGAAAAAACCTTATTACGTTTTCAGCAGGAATTAAAAGAAAATTTCGTACGCAAACAACGCGATATTAACGAAATTATTAATTATCTTTTCCGCCTTCGTTATTAAATTTTTTTTTTATACTTAAAAGGTAAAAATTATTAATTACGGGCTCCAATCTATAAATAAATTAAAAAGGCAGGGACAATCAAAAACAAACGCGTCATTTTCCGCCCAAGTCCCTATCCTGGATAACTGGTCCATTTTTAAAACGACCAACTGGCCGTCTTTAAATAACGTAAACTAGAACATCTTTAATTTCGGCGGTTCCGATATTATTAATAAAAAGTCTTTAATAGGCGCTAGGCGCCAGTAAGGTTTTTTACTAGTTCCCAGGTATTTTCGGAATCTAAGTAATTTTTTCATTTAATTAAATACTAGGTAAGTCCCTTTTTTTTTTCGTATATCGAATATTTTTTTAACATTATATATTTTCCCTTCTTTTTCCGTCTTTATATCATTCTATACCGTATATACCTTGATAATATCTACTGCTAACTCAAATAAAAAAACATAAAAAATTGGATAAGGTTTAACCTTAGGTAATAATTTTAATTAATAATTATTTTCTAAAATTTTCTTAATAATTTTATATGGACTAATATATTTAAAATTAAGGTTTTAATTTAAACGTTTAATCTTAATATTTTTAATAACTAGATAAATTATTTCCCCCTCCGAAAAAATTAGTTTTTTTAACCTTTTCTGATTATGATATTTTTCTATCTATTTACGTACGAATTAAAATTCTATTTTCATTTCTTAATATAATTATTTAAATTGTTTTAAAATAAAAATTACTTTAATATTAATTAATCTTCCTTGTCGTATTTCTTTATAAACTTCTAAGGTAAAACTAAAGTTAACAGTTATTAAAATCGTTTTGATACTATTATAGTAACTAGTATTATAAGCTAATTATGTAATAAGTAATTTCTTAACCTAATTATTTTATTTATAATTAATATAATATCGTAAGTACGTTTTTAACATCTAATTAGTTTTTTCCGTTTATCCATCTATTTATAATTTAAAAATATTTAACAATTTGTAATTTAGGCCAAGTTATATTATTAAACTTTATTAAAACTTTAAAATAAAAATTGTACCTTTATCTGAAATAATCTTTACTAATAATCTATATATGCTATATACATATCGAAAAAAATGTATACTATTTATTCGGCGTTCGTATCCTTATTATAAGGTAAAAAATAAAAATATTTTATAAATTAATTAACGATTATAAAAATACTATCATAATATATACCTGTAATTAAGTTTTTTAACAAAGGAAGTTTTGTAATAAAGTTAAACGTAATTAAATCCTATAATCGCCCTGCAACTAATAATAATTGTAATTTTCCGTAAGGTTTATATCATTTAGCTTTTGCCTTAACGCAAATATTATATTATTATATAATTTTTTATACGGTTAATTTCATTTTAGGAAAATAATATATCCGTCGTAAACGTTTTAAGGTCTTGTAAATCCCTAGGTATCCGTATAGTTGGTATTTATATATTTCTCGTATTAAGCTTTCCTGATATTCTTCTAGTATATGGATTTTATCTATTTTTTGATCTTCAGGTAGGCCATCATAATAATGTCGTATTTCCTTGTGCATATTTGATGTAGACATTCTGATGGTGATAATATGTCCTAGGTATTCGACTTCCTAAACGTAAAAAGTACTCTTTTCTGCGTTAACCAAGAGGTTGGCGTTTTATAAAACTTATAGGACCTTATAAACGTATCCTACATATTCCTCTTCCGTCCTTAAGTAAATGAGGATGTTGTCGAGGTAACATATAATAAAGATATCAAGATATTTTCGGAGTATATAGTTAACTATCCGTTAAAAAATTACTGGTACGTTCGTAAATCCGAAAGGCATAACGAGGTACTTAAATAATTTATATTTCGTTTTAAAAGCTGTTTTCTATTCGTTTCTTGGTTTAATTCGAATTTGGTTGTACCTTTTTTTTAGGTTTAAGGCCGTAAATTATTTGGTATCTTATAATCGGTCTTTAATCTCGGTAATTAAGGGTAATAATATTCTATTTTTAACGGTAATATCGTTAAATTATCGATAATCGATAACGAATCGTAGTTTTCTATTTTTTTACGGAACGAAAAATATAAAATATCCTGCAAATAACTTGGAAAGTTGTATATATCCTTTTCGTAATTTATCTTTTAGGTAATCGTAAAAAATATATAGTTCTATTTCGTTTAAGTTATAAATAAAATAAAAAGTAATTATTTTACCGTCCTTAAAAATTATTTTATAATCTTATTCGTTATATTAGAGTAACTTTATATTGAGTTTTTTCCGAAAAAACTTCTTATATTTTTAATATCGTAATAATATTTTTACTATTTACTTTAATAATTCCTTAAATTATATTTATAAGTTATTATTTATTCATCGAAATTATATTTTAAAGTTCGTAATAATACGCTATATTTTTCTATTATGCCCTTTGTTCTAAATATATCTTACTTTTTTAAGCAATAAGATTTCTATCGTATCCTTATACCTGCATTCTTTTTTTTCGATTAAATATTAAAATTTTAAATTTCTTTTTTCCTTTTTTGCGTTAGCAAATAAACGAAAGCTTACTTAATCAGTTTTTCAATTAATTAAAGGGTTATACTAACGTATTTATAATAAACCAAGAATTATATCGTATTTACTTGATAAAATGATGTTGAAATTAATAGTTTACTTTTTTCTTTTAATAAAAATCTTAAAATAATTAATTTTGCGTTTAACCTATTTATTATTATAAATAAATCTTTAATTTTCGATATTTTCAACCTTATAAAAGTAACTTTTTTTATAGTAATTTTAATTAATTTATTACCTTCGGATTAATATAATTCGCAATTATCGTTCCACAGTTTACTATTACGGTATACCAATTTTTTTTAATTCGTATTCGTATAGTAATAGCATTATTACCAATAGCTCCGATTGTTATATTTAAAGCTCTTTTAAAATATTATAGTTTAACCTTTTTTATTTCGCTTATTTACGGTTTTTTTATAAGTAACGTTATTTTTTTAAGGTCTATAAAAGTTCTTATAACGTCTCTTTATCCCGGTTATTTTATATTCGAAATTTTTCCAGTTACTTTTTTATTTACGTTACTTACTTTTATAACCATTTAAGTTGTTATTACATATTCGGTTATTCGTAAGTTTATTTTATAAAAATTTCGATAATTTTTTATCTGGTAATATTATTTAACGTCCCGGATAAGCTCACGGGATGAACAAACTCACAGGATAATTTTTAACACCTTACAATAACAAACTCAATTTAATTAATTACAACATATTAAATTAATTCAAACTAATCGGATTCTTTATTCCTAAACGTCTTTATAACTTCTTTATAAATACGTACATTATATCCGAGCTTTCCGCAAATACCACACTTCCGTTCCTTCGTTTAAACCTTTTTGTAATAATTATTTTTAACCTTTCCTAACTGCAATTACTTATTATCACCTTTTTTCTTAACTATAAAAACCTTTACCTCCTTTACAGTAAATATTTCTTCTTTTTAAAAACGTACGTTTTTAATTCTACGACGTTTACTTAAAATATAATTCGTTTCGCGTAATTAAATAACTTTTTCTTAAAAAAAAAACAATTTTATACAAAAGTAACAAATTACTTTTTGTTAAAAAACTCACCGATTTAACGATTCTAATCGGCGAATTACCCTGGTAATTTCTAATCCTTTTTTATAAATAAAATTTTTATTTTATTACTTTCTTAATATTCCTAAAGATTTTCATAAACGGAAAACGAATAAAACCGACAAAGGTTAACGGGAAAACGGTCGGCATAAATATAATTAAAGGAATTTCAAATTCGGAAAAAACGTTATTAAAATCGAATAAAACGAAACCAACTTTCGCAAATCCGGATTTAATATTATCGGTCGTTATAACAACTTTAAACGCATCGCGAAAACCGGCGATAAAATTTTCCTTAGCAATATAAATAACGTAACGTCACATAAAACCCTTAATATACAGCAAATAAACACGTTTTAATACGGAAAAACAAAATATATTAAAAAATTAAAACTAATAAAAAAAATAAACAAACATATAAAATATAACAATATCGTTAATTTTACAATAATCTTTAAATTCGATCGAATAATAACTTTCGTAACCATCGAAAATAAAAAAACGTTTTAAACCTTTAATATACGTTCAAATATATTTATCGAAATATTTAACCTATTTTAAACCCAATTTATCTATCGTCCAGCTATTTTCGCTTATAACAATCCTCTAATCGGATAAAAATAAGTTATCGGCAAACTAGCAAAAAAAATATTTTTTCTCGGCAAAAATAATAAATAAAGGTAAGGCCCAGCTTTAAAAATTAACAACTTATATTACTATAAACTATTCCCGATTTCCTTACTAAGCTTATTTAAATTTTTTACGTTTTTTAACATTAATAATAACCATACCGGCTATCATAAAAAACTCTATTAAAAATCCTATCTCGTCGAAATTGTAAATATCTTCCTTTATAATACCGTATTTTGCGATTATAACTTAAACAAACTTAAACTATTTACGAAACACCTTTAAATTTTCGTATAAAACCCTTTAATAATTTATTTTTCGATTAAAACGCGTTTTAAATTTTTATTATTTTTTAACAAAATTAAATACCCATTTAACCCCAATACGTCCTGTAACGCATTATGTAAATAATAAATTCGCCATATTTTTAACATACTAATACCGGACAAAAAACGTTTACGCATATAAATTAAGGATTCGGTCGACAATCGATTATTTTTCGGTCGGCGTTAATTTTCGCAAATTAAGGATAATATCGGTTTTAAAAAATCTACCAATATATCGTACGTACAAAGTAAAATAAACGATTTTATAAATAAAATTAAGTATCGCATAATTAAATATCGGATCTCGTTTATTAACCTAAACGGCTAAATTTATTCTTGTTTTTTTTATAAGCCGTTCCATGTTATTAATATTAAAAAATAATTAATTAAAATTAGGTAATTAAAATATATCAAAAACAATCCCGTAAACTTATCTATCCCGTAAGCTTATCCGGGACGTTACGAATTATCGTTTTTTTATTAATTATTATATTTTTTCTCGTTTTTCGAATCTTATTAAGTTTTTTTAATAAAGCTTTTAATTTTTTTCTTAATTATTTTTTTATCTTTTAGGTTTATAGTAAAAGTTAATTAGATATTTAAATCGGTAATAATTCGCTAAAAATATTTTTTTACCGTTTTTTAAATTAATTCTTTTTTTATTTAGTAATTGTATTATCCGAAATAATAAAAAAGGTCATTTTATAAATATAACTCTCCGGGTAGCCAGCTTTATAAAGCTATTTTTTAATCGATTTTATTTTTATCTACAAATAATCGTAAATATCGGTATTATTGTTAATTATTTTTATTAATTTTTTCTTTTAAAATCGAACCTTTGTTAATATATTCGAATTATACGTTAATAAATTACCTTTTTCCATTTTTGATAAAACTAGCACCTGGGTTTATTATAATAAATAACGTAAATTTTCGTATATTGTTTTAGTTTTCCGGGATATAAATTTTCTTTTCATTCGTAATATTTTTGTAATTATTTTTATAAAGTTAATTAATTTTATTTTTTCTGTTGTTTTTTTTATTAAAATTAAGTAAGTAATTTTTTCTTAATAAAAGCTTTTTATCTTAAATAATTTTTATATTATTATGTTACGGTATACCGTAATTAAACCATATTAATTAATTTTTTATTTTTATCATTTTATTGTTATTCTTCGGATACGGGATTCCAGTTATTTTATCGAAGTTTTTTAAGTGCTTTATATTAAAAGGCTTTATGTTTTATTTTGTTATAATTATAGTACTTAAATTAGGGTTAATTTCGTTATTATACCGTTTTAATTTTTATAAAACCCGGTTAAGTTCCGTAAAAAGTAAAAGTTATAATACGCCCGTTTTTTTAATTAAATTTATTAAACTTATATCGTAAAATATATTAACCTTTTTTTTATAGTTTTTTGAATTATCAATTATCGATTTTTACCACCTTAATAATATATTTGTTTAAGGAAATTAATCGTTTAAGTTTAATTATTTTATCCTTAACATTATTTTTTAATCCCTTATAAAACATATTAATTAAAATATCGTCCTTTTTATCCATTTATTTTATCTTAATTATTAAATTCCGGAATTTTATTACGTATTTAAACGTTAATCCTTTTTATCGTAATTATAAAATCTTTTATCTAACGGTACGTTTTTTATTAAAATTATCAAAGTTAGCCTTTAACTTCTTCTCGAAGTTAAAATAATTAACGAAAAATTCCTTAATAAATATTTTTATATCGTTTTTTATGTTTTCCAGGTAATCTCTTATAATTAGTTCGAATTAATTAAACGCATCTCCGGTAAAAAACGCCGTAATAGCAAAAGTCTTATCTTTAAAATCGTTAAAAGCTAAAAACCGTAAATATACCCGTACTTAGGTAAGGAAATTCTAGATATCGGTTTTTCCATTATAAGGTTAAAATTTTTTAACCTTAATTTTCGAAATATTAAAATCCTTTTTAGCCGACTTCTTAAATCGCAAAACTTTTACCTTTAATTTTTTAAGTTTATCCTGGAATTGCTAACTGACGGTAGTTTTTTTAATACTAAGGGCTATATTAATAATTCGAATAATTACTTAAAATTTAATAATATTATTAAACAAAAACTTATAACGTATAACGGCTAAACTAATTAATTAACTATTAAACCAAATCGTACGGCTTATGTTAATAATCGTATTACGGAAATTTAAGTAACGAAAATAACTTAATTACGTTTAATAATACCAAAAATATTTTAGGTAACCAAGTTATATTATAAACTGCCGTTATCTAAATTATGAAATAATAAACGTATATATCCTTTATAAAAACCTGGATCTCTTATAGATCTTATCGCCTTTACAGATCTAAAAAGCATTAAATCTGTATAGATTTAATTGGATCTTGTTATTAAAGGAGATCTAAATCACGGAACTTAACTCACTTAGGTCCTGTTTCGGTCCGCTAGGACCGTTTCCCGAGACCTCCCCTCCACTAGGTCGTAACACTTTTCCTTGGCCGTTTTAATAAGTTTAAAGTTTTTAAATTACCGCGATATAAATACCATATATTCTAGAACTTATAAAATATACTCGAAAAATGTTTTTATTAGCGTTAGTTTAATTGTAAAATAATAGTTGTTATTATATATAAATTATTCTATTAATAAAGACAACGTTAAATTTATAAATTTTAAATTATAAAATATTTATAAATAATACTTTAAAAATTAATTTTAACGTTTTATTTATCCGTTTATTTGTAAATAAAAGGCTGTAACTAATTTTGAGTTTAATTATAAAAACTATATAAACGGTTTTACTGAAATTATTTATAAAAAAAAGTTACGGTTAAAAATTATATTATCGAACGTATTATATTAATTAAAAATGTAATGGAAAAATATTTCGGTTAAACCGTTAGTAATAAACTTTATTATTATTGCGATATAATAAATATATTTCGTTATTTTTATTTATTATACTAAAAATAACGTTATAACTTTTTTCGTTATATAATCCTAGAAATAACGGTAAGCCTATAATAAAATCTATGTTAATTTTTTAAAATAAACGATTCGAAATCGGTAATAAAACGAGTTTTTCATAAGGTCGATATAACGCTACCTTGGATTTTTGATATTTAAAATCATTTTTTAGATAATCCTTAATATTTTATTTTTACGCTTTTTAAAAATAATTCCGAATTAACCGTTTATATATTTTCGTAATGCCGAGATAGCTTGTTATAGGGAGATTATAATATTAGTTAATAAGTTTTTTAAGTATATCCGAGTTATATAATACGTAAATTACGCCTTTATATTTTAATAGGCCATTTTTATTTTCGATACGCTATAACTCTTTACCCGTCTCGCGTTTTTTAAAACGTTTTTTTTTTTCAAGTTTTATTAAAGACAAATTTAGTCTTTTATTATATCTTAAAAATTAAAGTAATTATTAGGTTTTTTTCTCTAGTAGTAATGCCGTTTTAATAACGTTACTAACGTTTTATTATTATAAAATAAACAGTTTATAACTTCCTATCCTAATTAATATATACTTTATCTTTTTAAATACGTTTTTAGCCGTTTTATTCTTAGGCCCGTATATATTTGTTCTTAATAAAATATTCGTAACCTTATTAATAAGGCGATAAATATTTACAGTTTTCAAGTTCGACTAAAGTATTTTTATTTTTAACCTTTTTTTTATTCCTTTAAGATTATCTTTTTTTTTAAGCCTTTTCGTTTTCGTTATTTTGTAGTAGGTTAAGCTTTTTAAATAAGTTATCCACTGGGTTATTTTTTTCTGACCGGAATGTAAAATAATTTAACTATTTTAACTATTTTATATTAACACGTTATTTTACTTTTAATAAAGAATTATAAATAATTAATAAAATAACGTTATTTTTCGAAAGTATCTACGATAGCCAGCAGTTTATTATTTTTTATAACATAACGAATTTCCTCCGACGTTATTTTTTTAAACCGCAATATTATTAAGTATTAACGGTTTTTATAAAACTAGAATATAACTACCTTAATAACCTTCCCGGACGTATTTATTTTGATGCGAATAAGTAGCGATAAGTTAAAATATCAGAATATTTTAATCGTAATTCTTTTTTTGCGGAGATAACTGTATACATACTTTTGTATAATTTTTAATAAATTTTCGATAAAACTTTATAAAATTTAATGGAATTACATATTATAGACGCTTTTTAGTAACTACCAGGCCTTAATAATTTCGATATAACCTTTTTTTATCTTAATACCATTCGGCGAAATTTGGAATTTAAGGAAAGAAAATTAAAAATATATAAAACTTATATTTATTAATATTTACGTAAAACTTTTACTTTTTTACCTTTTCGAATATTTCACGAATATATTACTTATTCTTTGCTGGGTTTTTACTATATATTAGTATATTGTCGTAATAAACGATATAAATATAATTTATTAAACTCGTTAAAAGTCAGTGAATATACGTTTAAACGTAACTAGGGTATTAAAAAGTTTAAACGGTATTATTAAATACTTAAATTAATTATATCTTATTTTAAAAGCGGTTTTCTATTCATCGCCCTTTTTAATACGTATTCGACGATACGTATTCTTTAGGTCCAACTTCGTATATACGTAGGTACCTACTAAACGATTTAGAATGTTTTATATTAGAAGTAACGGTATACGGTCTTTACGAGTTATCCGGTTAAGCCCTTTATAATTAATATAAAGGCGTAACGCACCTTCTTTCTTTGGAGCAAATAATATAGGAGCTCCGGCTAAGCTGTTATTACGTTTAATCCATTCTTTTTTTCCCCTAATCTTTAAAAACTTTTTAAAGGTTTTAAGTTGCTTTTTTAAAAGTAGGTAAAAAGGACGCTAAGGAGGTTTCTTTTTTGTTTAAATAGATTTATTACATGTTCATATAGTAAACATTCCGATAAGTTAAAAGCTTTTTTTAAAAGAAAGTATTTTAACGTAATTATTATAATATCTTTTTTTATAGTTTTCGTATTCTTTTAATATATACTTTTTATCGTTTTTGCCCGATATTATAAATATAATAACTATTACGGTTATAGCAAAAATAGTATTTCGTAACTTTTTTATTAAACGTATAAATTTAATCTTTTCGTATTCGAATCGATACCTTTGTTTAAATAATAACTATTTAATAACAGAATTTATTTTTTAAAGTTATAAAAATCCTAATATAATATTTAATTTTCTTACTTTTATATTAACGAAACGATATTTCTTTACCTTTATAATATTAAACGAATTTACATTCCGAATTTATAACGTTATCCATTTATATATTATAATAAAATTGCCTATATAAATTTTTAATTTCGGTCCGGATTTTAATTAAAGTAATTTACCTTTTTTCTTAAACGTTTTGCGGCGTATTATATTATAATTTACTATTAAATCTATTTAATTACGAATTCTTTTTTTTTTTTGCATATTCTTAAAACGTAATATATATATAATAAAAAACTTTTTTCCTATCGGCGAAGGTTTCGTACGGGGTTTAAGTTAGTATTTATTAATAGTTCTTTCTGGTAATTTAATCGGAAATAACCTTTCCTGCCGTAATCAAAGCACGTTATTTCGAACTAAAAATTAAATACATAGCCCCTTTTAACGTATTAACGGCATTTATACTTTCGAAATATATCTGCTATATTTAGTTCTTTTTAAGGCATTCGAATTTACAATAACCTATTTTTCCGCACTTAAAACAAGCTTTTTGCGGTATACCTAAATACTTTTTACGAAATATAATTATATCTACTACGTAACCTAGGTTTTACGACTACTATAAATCTTAAATTAACTATTAGATATAAAAAAGATATTAATTTATTTGTAATAAAATAAACGCTTTTATAATAAAAGTTAAAAGCAATAATTCTATATTTAAAAATTCGTACGAATAAAATATAAATACGAAACTAGTTATATAAAAAGGTAATTACGCGATAAAACGGTTTATCGAAAACTAATACCGCCTATTTGTTACGACCTAATAAAGGGGAGGTCTCGGAAACGGTCCTAGCGGACCGAAACAGAACCTAAGTGGGTTAAGTTACGTAATTTGGATCTTTTTTGTTTTTTAGATCTAATTGAATCCGTATAGATTTAATGCCATTTAGATCTAAGGGGACGACAAGATTTATAAAAGATCCAGGATTTTATGAAGGATATATACGTTTATTAAAGTTCCATAACTTAAATAGTAACAGTTTGTAATATAACTTAATTACCCAAAACGCCTTTAGTATTATTAAACGTAATTAAGTTATCTTTATTGTTTAGATTCCGTAATACGATTATTAACATAAACCGTACGATTTGGTTTAATAATTAATTAATTAGTTTAACCGTTATATGTTATAAGTTTTTATTTAATAATATTGTTAGATTTTAAGTAATTACCCGAATTATTAAGATAATTCCTAGTACCGAGGAAAATACCGTTAACCAGCAGCTTTAAGATAAGTTTAAAGAATTAAAGGTAAAGGTTCTGCAATTTAAGGAAATAACTAAGAGGGATTTTAGTACTTTAAAGGTTAAAGTTAAAAAGCTTTAATTTTATAATGGGAAAACCGATATTTAGAGCTTTTTTACCTAAATACGAATGTATTTACGATTTTTGGCTTTCGACGACCCGGAAGATAAAATTTTTGTTATCGTAGCGTTTTTTACCGGAGACGCGTTTAATTAGTTCGAATTAATTATAAAGGATTATTTAAAGAATGCGGAAAAAAATAAAGAGATATTTATTAAAAAACTTTTCGTTTATTATTTTAATTTCGAAAAAAAATTAAAAGTTAATTTCGATAATTTTAATAAGGAACGTATTGCTATATAAAAAATTTTATAATTACGATAAAAAGGATTAACGTTTAAATACGTAATAAAGTTCCGAAATTTAATAATTAAAGTGGGATAGGTAAACGAAAAAAACGATATTTTAATTAACGTATTTTATAAGGGATTAAAGAATAACGTTAAAAACGAAGTAATTAAGTTAAAACGATTAATCTTTTTAAGTAAATATATAATCGAAATAGTAAAAATCGATAATTAATAATTCGAAAGATGATAAAAGAAGAAGGGTTAATATATTTTACGGTATAAGTTTAACAAACTTAGTTAAAGAAATAGGCGTAATAGATTTTTTATTTTTTACGGAATTTAATTAAGTTTTATAAAAATCGAAGCAGTCCGGTAGTAAAATTAACTTTAATTTAAATGTTATAATTATAGTAAAATGGGATATAAAGTTTTTTAATATAAGGTATTTAAAAAACTTTAACGGAATAACTAGATTTTTATACCCGGAAAATAATAATAAAACGATAAAGAGGATAATAAAAAGTTAATTAATATAATTCGATTACGATGTACAGTGGTATAGTAGCATAGGAATTATTTAAGGTAAAAAGTTTTTACTGAGAAAAAATTATTTGCTTAATTTTAGTAAAAAAGGTAGTAAAAAGAGCAAAATTAATTGGTTTTGTAAGGGTGGTTATAAGAATATTATAAATAAAAGAAAAACTTATGTTTAGGAAAACCAAAACGATATATAAAAATTTACGTTATTTATTATAATAAGTTTAAATATTAGTTTTATTAAAAATAAAAGGAGGCGATTTATTAGAGTATAATTTAAATATATTAATAAGGATTTAATTTTAAACGATAATAAGGAGTTAATAAAAATAATTAATAATAATATTGATATTTACGATCGTTCGCAGATTAAGACGAAATCGATTAAAAGGTAGTTTTGTAAAGCTGGTTACCCGGAAAGTTATGTTTATAAAGAAATTTTTTCTGTTATTTTGGATAATGCGATTATTAAATAAAAAAGGAGTTAATTTAAAAAACGGTGGAAAAGTACTGTTAATAAGCTATTACCGATTTAAATATTTAGCTGGTTTTTATTATTAACTCAGAAGATAAAAAAGTAATTAAAAAAGAAATTAAAAGTTTTACTAAAAAAAAATAGTAAAATTCGGAAAACGAAAAAGAATATAATAATTAATAAGAAAACGATAGTTCGTAAACGATATTACCCGATAAAAAAACGATCGAAATTTTTATAAAACGAATTTACGAATAATTAAATATACGATAATAATTTAAATAATTGTAAGAATAAATAATGCGTATAAAGAAATAATTAAAAGAACTTTAAATATAAAATAATCGGGACGAAAAAATATTACGGGAATTTTTATAAACCTTAAAAAAATAACGTTATTTATAAAAAAGCCGTAGGTAGGCGAAAAAAAAAAATTAAACCATAATATTTTAAAAAGGTTTTAAATACGATAATCGGAGCTATTAGCGATAATGTTATTATTATATAAGTACGAATTAAGAAGAATTAATATACCGTAATAATAAATTACGAAGTAATAATTGCAAATTACGTTAATCCGGAAATAATAAATTAATTAAAGTTATTATAAAAGGAAAAAAGTTATTTTTATAAGGTTAAGAATACCGAAAATTAAAAATTTACTTACGACGATAAATAAATTAAATGCGAAATTGATTATTTTAAAACTTTTATTAAAGGAAAAAAAGAAATTATTAATTTCGATATTATTTTATTAAATAGATACGATATAATTTTCGGAAAATTATAGTTACGTTAATATAATCCTTTAATTAATTAGGAAATTAATTAGGTAAATTTTTGTTTATTTCCCAGTATAAAATAAGATATAGATAATATAAGATCTTAATATTCGATTGATAAGGATGACGAATATAAATATAAGGATACGATAGCAACCTTATTATTTAAAAAAAATAAGATATATTTAGAATAAAAAGTATAATAAAAAAATATAGCGCGTTATTGCGAATTTTAAAGTACGATTTCGATAAATAAACGATAACTTATAAATACAACCCGAAAAACTATTAAAATGAATAACGAAAGTATTATTACGATATTATAAGTATGAAAAGTTTTTTTAGGAAAAGTTTAATACGAAATTATTACAATATAACGAATAGGATTATAAGATAGTTTTTAAGGATAATAAAATAATTGCTTTTTATTTTATTTATAAATTAAACGAAATAGAATTATATACTTTTCGCGATTATTTAAAAAATAAATTACGAAAAAGATATATATAACGTTTTAAGTCGCCAGTAGGATATTTAATATTTTTCGTATTACGGAAGAACGGGAAATTACGATTTATTATTAATTACCGATAATTTAACGATATTACCGTTAAGAATAAAATATTATTACTTTTAATTATTAAAATTAAAAATCGATTACGAAATGTTAAATAATTTATAATTTTAGATTTACGAAAAGGGTATAACCAGATTCGAATTGAACTAGGAAATAAATGGAAAATAGTTTTTAGGATAAAATACGGATTATTCGAATATTTTGTTATATTTTTCGGATTTACGAACGTATTAACAATTTTTTAACCGATAATTAATTATATATTCCGGAAATATTTTAATATTTTTATTATGTATTATTTCGATAATATTTTTATTTATTTAAAATAAAAAAGGAATATATAAAATACGTTTATAAGGTTTTATAAGTTTTACAAAATATTAACTTTTTAATTAATACGAAAAAAAGTACTTTTTATATTTAAAAAGTTAAATACTTAAGATATATTATTACCTCAGGATATATCAAAATGGATTTTAAAAAGATTTTTGCAATTAAAGATTAAAAAACGCTTATTAATATTATAAAAGTATAAGCGTTCTTTAGATTTGCTAATTATTACTGACGGTTTGTACGATATTTTAGTAAAATCGTAATGTTATTAATAGAATTTATTAAGAAAGGCCGACGTTTTGTATAGGCCTTAGTTATAAAACGAATTTTTTAATAATTTAAAAACGTTTTTATTAGCGAATTTATTTTGATAATATACGATTCGAATAAATTAGTGGAATTCGAAATTAACGTTTTAAATTTTGCTTTAAAAGTAGTGGTTTATTAACGAGACGATTAAGGAAAATTATACCTTATCGCCTTTTATTTTTATAAATTATATAGTACCGAACTTAATTACCCTATTTACAATAAGGAGTTCTTAGTTATCGTTAAGGTTTTTAAGGAATTTAAATATTACTTTAAAAAAAATTAGTACTAAGTAAAGGTATATATAAATTATAAGAATATTTTTTATTTCGTAACTATAAAAAAACTAGTTAAACGATAATTACGTTACGTAAAATATTTTTTAGAATTTGATTACGTTATTATTTATCGTAAAGGGTTAGAAAACGGCAGAATAAACATTTTTAGTAAATAATTAGATTTAAAGGATTTTAAGGTAAGGATATAGCAGACCGTATTCGATTAAACGATAAAAAGGTATTTATAATAACGATATATTAATATTATTAGAATGTTTATATTAGATATGTATAAAAAAATATAATAATATTATAACAACTTATTTAAAGATTAAAAAATAAATAAAATCTATGTATTAGGGAAATATTAAGAAAATTTAATACGAAAAATATATAAATATTAATTATACGGATACCTAGGGATTTATAAAACCCTAGAACGTATACGGTGAACGTATTATTTTTTTAAAATAAAATTAATTATATAGAAAATTATATAATAATGCGATATTTGCGTTAAGGCGAAGATTAGACGATATAAACTTTACGGGAAATTATAATTATTATTAATTATTATGTAATTATAAGATTTAGTTACGTTTAATTTTATTACGAAACTTCCCGTATTAAAAAACCCAGTTACAGGTATATATTATAACAGTATTTTTGTAATCGTCGACCGATTTATAAAATTTTTTTATATTTTACCTTATAATAAGAATACGGATATTAAACGAATAGCGAACATTTTTTTTCGATATATATGCAGTATATATAAATTACTAGCGGAAGTTATTTTAAATAAAGGTACGATTTTTATTTTTAAGTTTTGGCAAAATTTAATAATATAACTTGGCCTGAACTATAAACTGTTAAATGCTTTTAGATTATAAACCGATAGATAAATAAAAAGAATTAATTAAACGTTAAAAACATATTTACGATATTATATTAATTATGAACAAAATAATTAGGTTAAAAAGTTATTTATTATATAACTAGTATATAATACTAGTTATTATAATAGTATTAAAATAATTTCAGTAATTGTTAATTTTGGTTTTATCCCGGAAGTTTATAAAGAAATACGAAAGGGAGGATTAATTAATATTAAAATAATTTTTTTTAAAATAATTTAAATAATTACATTAAAAAATGAAAATAAAACTTTAATTCGTACGCGAACAAATAAATAAATATTATAATTAGAAAAAATTAAAAGAATTAACTTTTTCGGAAAGGGAAATGGTTTATTTAGCTACTAAAAATATTAAGATTAAATGTTTAAATTAAAAATTCGATTTTAAATATATTAGTTTATATAAGATTGCCAAGAAAATTTCAGAAAATAATTATTAATTAAAGTTATTACTTAGGGTTAAATTTTATCTAGTTTTTTATGTTTCCTTATTCGAATTAGCAGTAGATATTATTAAAGTATATATAATATAAAATAACGTGGAAGTAAAGGAAAAAGGGAAAATATACGAAGTTGAAAAAATATTCGATATACGAAAAAAAAGGACTTATTTAATACTTGATTAAATGGAAAAGTTACCCGGATTCCGAAAATATTTGGGAACCCGCCAAAAATTTTACTGGCGTTTAGCGCCTGTTAAAGAACTTTTATTAATAACGTCGGGATTACCGAAGTTAAAAGTATTTTAATTTACGTTATTTAAGGATGTTTAGTTGGACGTTTCGAGACCGGATTAGTTGTTTTAAATAGGAACTTAAATAAAGGACGGTACGTTTACTTTTAACCGTTTTTGGTTTTTTAATTTATTTATAGATTGAAGGTTGCGATTAATAATTTTTACTTTTTAAGTGTAAAGAAACCGTTTTTGACGACGAAGACGAAAGAGGCGATTAATAATTTTATTAATGTTACGTTGTTTGCGTATAAGGTCCTTTTTTAACTTTTGCTAGAGGCGTAATAAGGTTTTTTCCGTTATGGTTTTTTTATAATCTAGACGGTTTTTCTTTTTTTTAATGTGACGAAGAGAGTTGATGGGAATACTAGACTTATTGTAGTGACGATGATATTTGATGTATTTGCTGTAACGACGAATTTCCTTTATTATTTAATATTTTGTCCTTTTTTCGAAATATAGCGTATACGGTATTACTTTAAAACTAAATTTAATAATATAAGCAGTTAAGGATTTAAGGTTTTTTTTTTTGATTTGGACGGTTGCGGGATTTACGATTAGCGATATAATTATTTATGATAAAAAGTTAACTTATTAAGAAAAAAGGAATTTTTAGGGGTAAAGATTTTAAAAAAGGGGATATTGTATTACGACCTAATAAAGGGGAGGTTTCGGAAACGGTTTTAGCGGACTGAAATAGAACTTAAGTAGGTTAAGTTACGTAATTTGGATTTTTTTTGTTTTTAAGATCCAATTAAATCCGTACAGATCTAATACCGTTTGGATCTGAAAGGACGATAAGATCTATGAAAGATTTAGGATTTTATAAAGGATATATACGCTTATTAAAGTTCTATAGTTTAAATAACGATAGCTTGTAATATAACTTGGTTATCTAAGACGCTTTTAGTATTATTAAACGTAACTAAGTTATCTTTATTACTTAGATCCCGTAATACGACTGTTAACATAAACCGTACGACTTGGTTTAATAGTTGGTTAACTAGCCTAGCCGTTACACCATTTATAAAAACGTAATAAAAATTTATTTATATTGTTAATAAAGGCCCAATGGCTCAGTGGTTGCGAGCCTGGGTGTCTTTTTTAATTGCGACAGGCTTGGGCACCCTGTTTCGGTTAATCTTAAAAGATAGCTGGTTCAAATCCAGCTTGGGCCACCGTTTCTTTAGGTGACGCCAGCCTAGAAAAAAGCTAGACTAATTAGGGCTTCGGCTCCGCCACCGTGTCGGCGACAATTAAAAGGTGGCTGGGAACCAGTCACGATTGGGGGCGCTGGGAACCAATTAATCAATCGGGTGTATTTATCGTCAGTTGCCGTGTCACATGACCCGCATTGCGTTTTTCCGGCCCTTGGCCAAGAAGGGACGGTTTTTAGGGGGGTGCTCCCCGGTCGCGTTTGTACAGAACCATTTGTGTATATGTATGTAGTGAACGGATCAGCTTGTATATATATAGCTAGATACCACAATGGCACTTTACCTTGCATATTGTTAATAAAACGTATAGACTTTTTTATTAAATCCTTAAAATATTTTATTAAACTTTATATTAATAAAAATAAATTATTATAATACATCTTTAAAAACGTTTTCGAAAATTACCTTTAAATCGGATTAATTTATAAAACGAACGTAACAGTAATTTTATGCCCTAGTTATTACAGCTTTATTATTTTTCTACAATTTCCAGTAAATATCCATAAACGAATTAAATATAACATACGTTAATACGTAATTTATTCCATACTGTCGTAATAACGGTTTTTAATTTTTAAAGGTAATATCTAACTAAATTATAAAATTCGTAAAATTTAGATAAATCTTCCTTTAATACTTTAAGTTAAACAAAATCCTACATGATTTATCCCCTTTTCTTATTTTCTGCTAGGATTTAACATATCTATCAATAATTAACGTAAATCCTTTAACGCTTAAATCTACTAAAGTTATATAATCTATAAGCGCTATAATTTTCAAAATCCTTATAATAAAAATATTAGTAAGCCCTATAAGACCTAACGGGGAGAATATATGTAAAAAGTTCGCTATATTATTATCGAAAGTATATAATATAATATTTAACTATTAAACCTTACGTTTTAATTATAAAAGTTATTTTTTCTTCGTAAAATTCTTTTACAGGTATCGTTATTTCTTTTCTAAATAATCGTTTTCGTTATCTAATACTTAAACTTCCTTTTTATATTCACTAAGCCATCGCCAAGATTTAAATAAGATAAGGTTAAGTTCTAAGGTTTAAATAAACTTAATAACCGGAACAACCGGCGTATTATTATACGGAGTTATAATTATATTACTTATTCCTTACGGTTTAATCGAATAAAAAAAATTCCATTTGTTAAATATATTAAAATCAAAATAAAAATAATAATACGGATATATTAAAAACTAATATAAAACTTATCTTTCTTTTTTAAGAAAGGAATAAGTAATTAATTATATAACGGCTAACCCGCAAAGGCAGCGTAAAGATAACGTAATAATAATATATCGGACGATTAGCGTCATCTCAGTAACGCGTAGAACCCCTCGTAGTCCCTTAGCCCCTGACATTTATATTATATTAAGAAGTTTCTATTTTTTTTAATATATATTTTTCGTAAGAATATAGTTTTAATAGTTAATTTTCGAAGATAATTTACTAATAGTTTTAAAATTACTTCGAATATGTTTTAAAAACTGTTTAATGTTTAAATAAGTAAATTTTCGATCTTATATCGTAACTTCTTTTTAAGGTTTTTTTTAAAAAAAGAAAGAAAATAAGAATTATTTTTATACTTTATTTTTAAAATATTTACTTTCGCCGAAATAACTTTTACATTAAATATTCCGTATTAACGTTTTCGTTTTCATTTTAAACAATAAATTCTTTTAGGTTGTTTTTGCTTTTCGGTATTATAAATCGATTTTTAGTTATTATAACGATTATAAAAATAATAATATTACCAATAATAGTTTTTTAGTTATTTTAATATAAATACTCTACGTTAGTTCTACAGTTACTTTTATAATATATACTATAAATTCAGAATTTTTATAAATTCTATTTTATTAATTTAGTTGATAAAGGATCAAGTTAATATATATTCTAAAATATATAAATATCCTCTTTAAAAATGTTAAATTTCTCTTCTAGAATAATTAACTAAATTCTGTTTATCTTTTAGTTTATTATATTAATATTTTTTTCGATTAAATATTTTCTTATTACTATAAGAACGTTTATATTTACGAAATTAATCTTACGATTCTTTACGTAAAAATAAAAATTTTCCTAAATCTTATCCTATAATAAGATTATTAACTTCTAAATTTCTAAAAATAACTGTTAACATAAAATCTAAACATTAATTAAAATATATTATAATTTCTTTTGATATATATAACGGCGCTTTTATATCGTTAATACTGTTTATTTTATATTTATTTCTTTAATTTTAAAATAGCGAATAAATCTATATAGATATTTTTTTTAAAAAAAAAGGTTATCGTAAAAATGTTATCGACTAATATTTTCATTACGGTCTGAATATTATTCCAGTTATTATTTAAAACTTTTTTAAAAAAAACTCCCCATAACTTTCGTAATAATTATTTAATATTAGCGCCTTATATTTTTAACAACTTTATATAGCTTTTAAAAGTACTTTAATAGCTTAACATCTTTATTCTTTCTAAATATTAACAAAATTCGGACAAAAACCTAAATAACTTTAAAAGGAACTGAGATAATAGTAGGACTTTATAAAAACTGAAATTTAAAGCTTTTGAATTTCTGTATATATTTTAATATTTAAAAATTTATATATCGATTTAATTTTACTAATTTTTAGTATTTCTTTCTATCAAACGTTAATCTTATAATTTAAACGCTATTATTGAATTTTACTATATTTTCTTTAAAAACTAATTAATCGTTTTCGAAATATGATTTGTTTTTATATATCTGGTCATAATTACAATAAATAAATTATTTAAAAATCGTATATACTTCGATTAAGGGCTTTTTATAAACTTTAACTCGTTAGTAATTTGACTATTAAATTTTTCAAAATTAGGAAAAAAAAAATTAAAAATAACGACACCTTATTCGTATTAGAATTAATATAGTTTTATAGGATATCTACTTTAAAGCTATTATAAAATTCGACTACCTTGTCCCTTCTAAAATTCTCTTTTAAAAAAAGAATACTTTAGAGCACTTTAATAAAATTTCGTTAAATCTATAAATAAAAGTTTTAAAATATTAAACGTAATAATTAAAACCTTTTACAAAAGGTTATTATATATTATAAAATCATTACGATATTAATCGTAAAATTATGTATATGTTTAAAAAAAATAACGTACATATCGTATATATTAAAACAAAGCAAATATTTATATTAAGCGGGGTTATACCTCCAAAATATTTATATTATATATTTATGTCGGCAATTGTGTTGCATTCTTCAGGCTATGGTCCTGTCCTCTGCTAGTTCTAGGTTACTCATTTCCAACTGGGGGGGAGAGGCAGCCAGATATCGCTATAGCTTCTTTGTCCTTGCAATCCTAGGGCCACAAATCAAAGCCCTTTTGATCCTTTCAACGTTCTAACAATAAATCACCACATCTGCCGACAATATAAATATATATAAGATAAAAACAATTTATTAAATTAATATTTAAACAGTTTTAAATAAAAATAATCAAAAATTTTTAAGTACCTATAAAAAGAGTTATAAGAGAGATTTATACCGGTAATACATAAATCAATCTTCCTTAGGTTGTTAATAAACGAAGCTAAGATTCAGCTGTTCGATCGCCTTCAGCTAGGTCTGACAACAGGGGAGATCGATCTTTTGACCAGATTAGAGATTTAATGTGTTCCAGTACCTTGTATGGAAGTTACCCTGCTGGTCCCCCTCCTTGCCATCCACTCCCACTAATTTCAGAGATTTTGCAGATTTCTCATATCCATAACGCTCTGATGATGAGTAGCGTTCATGAGGCATTGACGGAACGACTCAACTACCACTCCATTCGTTAGGTTATCTTAGCTAGTCAAAGTCACCATACCAAGTGTGTCTCTCCTTTGTTAATCATTTGCCCCGTAGGAATTGTGTCAGTAGCATATCGAATGGGTTACGTAACTGTTCTATCTTAGAACTCTTCATTCTAATCCACGCGATCGAGGAAGGGCATAAGTGGTAGTATGGTAAAATAGAATTTGTCAATATAGCAACCAACATACAAATTATATTTTAAATTATTTATTTTAGCACCGTGTACACCAACTATATAGGATTTACTGTCGTACACTGTATTACTCGGGCCCAGTGCCTTTGACTGTATGCGAGGAGAGGGTAAAAAGCCACCGCGCTTTTTGATCAGGAAAAAAAGTTAAAACAGTCCAGCGTCTTGTCCTAGTAAGAATACACCTGAGCCAGGCTTTGGTTAGCTAGGTAACGAATTTCATGTTGGCAGGGGCCTGAACGAGGACTTACAGTAGTCACCATCGTCATCCTTCCAGCGTTGCTGAATTTGAAAGCCGGCTTGCTCACAGATATCGCCCACAGTCTCCTCTTTCCATTTTCCACTTCTTATCATTGTAACACGCTGCCCCTCGCGGATAGTGACCGCCTCACTGCCATTGACTGGTGATGGTAGGGGGATTAGCACGTCGCGCCTGGCCGCCAGGCATACATGCAGGGTGCGGTTGTAGTTGTCCATCCAGGTAGAGTTCCTCCAATCATCAGATGAGAAAGCATCATAACCTAGAGCCAGGCTAGCTGTCTCTAGCGAGTTAAGTAGCCAGTCTTGGAGTTCCGGCCCAGAGTACGCATCCTTTATCTTCGCGTCCTTCTGACAAATATCGATCGACACGACGAAGCGGCATGCCAGCTGGGCGCGTTCACAGGCTGTACCGAAACGCCGCAGAAAGACGCTGGCCTCTCCGGGACTGTCCATGTTGGCAATGCTATTTCCCAGCCACAAAATCGTCATAGACTGATACTCCCGTAGATTCTTGGCCCCGCTCAACCATGTTATGCAATCGTCATACGTGCCAAGGAGCCCAGTGATCGTGATAAAGGGGGAGTCCTGAAACGAGCTTCTCAACTCAAGCACACTGGCAACCAGACTCTCGCGAGATAGATCCAAGGCGAAGTAATGGACCGGCTTTTGCTGTTTGCGGAGACCCGCCAATACCAATTTGGTTTTGTGCACAGCGCTGGGTGCCATTAATACATAACTTCCAAAGGTATAGATGGAACCGTACAATGACAACTTACCCGCAACCCAACTCAAGCAGTACCCCATCTGCCGGCATGCTTGCTCCTATACTAGGCCCATATAGTCGTAAAACCTCTATCTCACTGTGAAACGGGTAGTAAGAGGGTATCTGTGTGTATCGATCGAACAGCTTTAGCCCTCGGTCGTCCCAGAGAAGAAGCGATGGGATTGAAAGAGGTTGGCTCCTTAGGCCGCTTGTGATTTCCTCTACCAGATCAAGGTTGCTTTGGCCCTGACGGATGTCGACAATTTGAGGCTGATCCTCAAGTTCCAACTTGATGGGAGACATGGTGGTAGTCTAGGTGTGCATGAGACGCAGTGGGTATGGCAAACAGAATATCGTCGTGTTCCGAAGCAAGTTGGCTGTCAGCTTGTGAAATAAATATAATAAATTGCATAGAAGCAAAGGGAGGAAAAGCATGCTTTTCTAACATAAGACCTGAAAGAAAGAGTGAGTTATCATTATAGAACGCTATACTCCGTGATGGGTTTACTCCATACCCCATAACTGTATTCCCGGGTACAACTACATTGGGCTTGTCAGGTGTTGAACCTAGTAACGCCATGGCGTAGCTAGCTAACAGACTAGTGGAAATTGATTCGGCCCTTCCGGTACCCTTATCTCTTGGCCACCACCGTTTTTATCTGTATTTACTATGGTGTTAGGGGGTAAGTCTTATTACACTGCTAGATATGCTAGCTAGGAGACCTATTTGGTAATAACCTGCCTAGGATTAATGTATTTCGCTAAGAAACCTTAGTACTTTGCGGTAACCCTTTACTTGTAATTCTTATTAGTAATATTTAGAGCTATATTTAAGCAAATAACTAGTATTAAAGTTATATTTTTAACGATTTTAAACCTGTTACGTGGTTGCGGGAACTCGTAGGAACTCTTAGGAAGAGACCGGGGCTGCAACGTTAGGCGAGGAATATTAGGAGACTGTAAAGTAATACTGGTCTCGAAAATAGTACGAAATGCAGGTAGGGTATAGTTAAGTAATTGTAATAAAGATGGATTCATCGAAATGCATAACGGTACCAGGCAGGTTTAAATACTGGCTCTAAGCACCTGGATTACGCAATAAAACCGCAGTTTTTAAAGCGATATAAAAAAATAGCTTAATATCTTATATATCCACCTTAGGCGTTAAAAATAGCCTAATAATACGTAAGTACTTTTTTAATTAAGTTAAACTTAAGCAAATACGAAAGTTAGCTTATAATAAAAGATATAACGATCGATTAATTTTTCTTTAAAAAATTCCGTTATATAGCTTAGAGCATTAGTATATATAAGAATAAAGTCGTGATAATATAAATATTACTAATTAATATAAAGCTATGCGTTAATTATAAGAATAATATATTATTAATATATTGCTATAACGTACGACACAAGCGAACTGTATACACAAGCGAGCTGTACACTTTTTGGCACTTTGCAACAACTAATTTAAATAACTCAACCATAACATATTTAATTAATTTAAATCAACTTTATTTTTTGTCGCTAACCGTATTTACAGCTCCAAACCAGTATACGTATTATATTAAGGTTTATTGCGAACGCTATATTATTATTCCTTTCTGCCAACTTATATACGACAACCACTTTTAATAATTATTAACAGCATTTCTTTTGCCACCACCCTTTCTGCCGACCGAAAAACGTATTTATCCCGTATAATAAGTATTCTTTTTTATTGGAAACGTTTGTTTTAACCATTTAAGTACGTAAAATCGAATTGTTATTCCGACAAGTCCTGCGACACGCCTTTCAACGCGCTTTTCGACGCGCCCTAACAAGCTTTACAACCTTACCCCGTAGCCTTGTAACGCGTCTTCCAACAAAGCCCTATAACCTTCCATTTTGCGAATATCTTCCACGTATTAAAGCCGGACAAAAAATACTGGCATATATAGGTAAAAAAATCGGTCGGTAATCGCTTTTTTGTCGGTCGACTTTAATACTTTCGAAATAGGGGTAATATTGGCCTAGGTACGTTAAGGGGTAATCGGTCGCATGGGGGTTTAAAGGAAAAAATAACAATATAACGTTCGTACCAAGCCTTAATATAATACGTATATTTATTCCAAAGCTGTAAATAAAGTCAGCGAAAAAGAATACCGTTAATTAATTCAATTTAATTTGTTATGGTTAAAGTTATTTGGATTAATTGTTGCAAGGTACAAAAAGTGTACAGCTCGCTTGTGTGTACAGTTCGCTTATATAGTACGTTATTAATTTATTTTATTTTTTCTTAAGAAATATATAAAATTTCTACTCATTATTCGATAAATATCTTTAAAATGTTTTTTTCATAAAATACCTTTCGTTTTACTTTTTCTTTATACGTCGTATTATATATTATTTTTAGTAATACTTTTCTATTATTTAACTTTTATGGAATTATATAACCTAGTTTAATATTTTTTAAAAAAAACATTAATTTTTTTTTCATTTCGAATAAAACTAATTCATAGTAAATACTTTAACAATAATAACTGAAATAAGAGAAGTTTCTCCGATTTACGTATATCCTTAAAAAGTTTATAAATAATCGATAAAATAATTTAAGTTAATTTATACGATAGTTAAGCTTTTAAAAGTTATACGAACTCGATTAATTTCTTATTTATTATTTATTTATATTACGAGATCGTTTATTATAAAATTTTACGACGGTAATAAAAGTATTATAAGTATACCGGATTTATATTCTTAAATAACCTGTCGCTTATTTAATTTATTTATAACTTATATAACTGTTAAAAAAGAAGGTTCGAATTTCTTCGTATTTTTCGTTAATAAGATATTTTATATTGATATTTTTAAAGCGTTTATTTAATTTTGGGGTTTCGTTAAAAGTTTTATTAAAAATTTCGGTAAAAATTTCGAGAGCTTTTTATTTATAACGTGAATAATAGTTTAAATCAAAAATGTTAACAAATATTTTATAGGTTAAATACCGTTAAATTCGTATAAATTAAATTACAAAAGTGTTATCGTTTTTCGCATGTACCTATAATTAACTCATGTAAAACCTATACTTAGATAGGGCAGCTATTTACGTAACCCACTAGTACCTAACAGTGTGATAAAATTTTTGCCCGATACTATAGTAAGGAGGGTTCGTTACCTTCACCTTCTATCTAGGAACTTCTAAAGGTGAGCAACCTTTAATACTCTTCTTTTTCAGTTATATGCTTCAGTATGTAATATCAAGGTCTTATATTTTATCTCAGCTAGCTCAGGCCTCGCTCGCTTATAGCTCATATGCTACTTTTTTTAGCCTATCAAAGTGGGTACCTCTATAACAAATAAGCAAGCCCTAAGTTTAAATTACTAAAATATCAAAATATAAAATATAAAAATAAATAGAAAGGGCTCGTTTTAAACGCTTTTTTTTAAATTAGTAATTTTACTTTTATTTCTTTAATACGGTTAAATATAATAAAAGAAAATAAATTTTAACGTAATTAAAGTTAATCTGATAACTATAAAACTTTTAATATACGTTAAATATAGTTTAATATATATATTACTTTTTTAATTATTTTAAATATAAATTATAGCTAATATAATTAAGTTTAAGTTTAAAAAATAAACGACTATAAAGCCTTTATTATTACTATTACGACCTAACAGAGGGGAGGTCTCGGAAACGGTCCTAATAGGCCGAAACAGAACTTAAATAAGTTAAATCACGTAATTAAATCACCGACTTACTATAAGTAAGCCAGTAAATTAAATTACCGACTTACTGCAAATAAATTAGTAAGTTAAATTACTAACTTATTACGAAAAAGCCAGTAAGTTATAAAATATATATACGTTTATTAATTCCATAATTTAAATAATACCAGCTTATAATATAACTTAGTTACTTAAGATATTTTTAATATTATTAAACGTAATTAAATTATTTTCGTTATTTAAATTTCCGTAATATAATTATTAATATAAACCGTACGATTTAATTTAATAATTAATTAATTAACTTAGCCGTTATACGTTATAAGCTTTTATTTAATAATATTATTAAATTTTAAATAATTACCCGAATTATTAAAATAACCCTTAACACCAAGAAAAATACCGTTAACCAGTAACTCCAAAATAAATTTAAAAAATTAAAAGCAGAAATTTTGTAACTTGAAGAAATAATTAAAAAAATTTTTAATACTTTAAAAATTAAGGCTAAAAAACCTTAATTTTATAATAAAAAAACCGATATTTAAAACTTTTTTACCTAAATACAAATATACTTATAATTTTTAGCTCTTAACGACCTGGAAAATAAAATCCTTATTATCGTAACGTTCCTTACCGGAAACGCGTTCGACTAGTTCGAATTAACTATGAAAAACTATTTGGAAAATGCAAAAAATAATAGGGAAATATTTACCAAAAAACTTTTCGCCTATTATTCCAATTTCGAAAACAAACTAAAAGTTAATTTCGATAACTTAAATAAAAAACGTATTATTGCATAAAAAATTTTATAATTACGATAAAAAGGATTAATATTTAAATATATAGTAAAATTCCAAAACTTGATAATTAAAACAAAATAAATAAACGAAAAAAATAATACCTTAATTAACGTATTTTATAAAGGCTTGAAAAATAACATTAAGGATAAGGTAATTAAGCTGAAACGATTAATTTCCTTAAATAAATATATTATTAAAACGGTAAAAATCGATAATCGGTAATTCGAAAAACGATAAGAAAAAAAAAGTTAATACGCCTTACGATACAAATTTAATAAACCCGGTTAAAAAAATAGGCGTACCGTATTTTTTACTTCCTATAAAACTTAACCAGACCTTATAAAAATTAAAATAATCTAATAATAAAACTAATTATAGATTAAATATTACAATTATAACAAGACGGGATATAAGGCCTTTAAATATAAAGTACCTAAAAAACCTTAATAAAATAACTGGACTTTTATATTTAAAGGATAATAACTAAACAACAGAAAAAATAATAAAAAATTAATTAACATAATTTAATTACGATATATAATAACATAATAACATAAGGACTATTCGGGGTAAAAAACCTTTACTAAAGAAAAACTACTTACTTAATCCCAGCAAAGAAAATAATAAAAAGAACGAAATTAATTAATTTTGCAAAAATAGCTGCAAAAGCATTATAAATAAAAAGAAAACTTCTGCCCAGGAAAACCGGAACGATATATAAAAATCCACGTTATTTATTACGACAAACCTAGATATTAGTTCTATTAAAAATGAAAGGAAATAATTTATTAACGTATAACCCGAATATACCAATAAGGATTTAACTTTAAACAATAAAAAAAAGCTAACAAAAATAATTAATAATAATATCGATATTTATAATTATTCGTAAACTAAAACGAAATCGATTAAAAAATAACTTTATAAAGCTGGTTATTAGGAAAATTATGTTTACAAAAAAATTTTTTCTATTATTTCGGATAATATAATTATTAAATAAAAAAAAACTTAATTTAAAGAACGGTAGAAAGGTATTATTAGCGAGCTATTACCGATTTAGGCATCCAGTTAACTTTTATTACAGATTTAAAAGATAAAAAAACAATTAAAAAAAAAATCAAAAGTTTTACTAAAAAGGGATAATAGGATTCGGAAAATAAAAAAGAATACGGTAATTAATAAAAAAACGATAATTCGTAAACGACGTTTTTAAACGAAATAACTATTAAAACGTTTGCGGAACGGATTTACAAATAACCAGATATATAATAATAATTTAAATAATTACAAAAACAAATAATACGCTTAGAAAAATAATTAAAGAAACTTCGAACGTAAAATAACCGAAATGAAGAAATATTACGAAAACTTTTATAAACCTTAAAAAAGTAACGTTACCTATAAAAAAGTTATAAGTAAGCAGAAAAAAAAATTAAACCATAATACTTTAAAAAGGCTCTAAACGTAATAATCGGAGTTATTGGCGATAATGTTATTATTATACGGGTACGGATTAAAAAAAACTGGTATACTGTAATAGTAAACTGTAAAACGATAACTGCAAATTATATTAATCCGGAGGTAATAAATTAATTAAAATTACTATAAAAAAAAGTTACCTTTATAAAATCGAGAATACCGAAAATTAAAGATTTACCTATAACGATAAATAGGTTAAACGCGAAATTAATTACTTTAAAACTTTTATTAAAAAAAAATAAACCATTAATTTCGATATTATTTTATTAAATAAATACGATATAATCCTAGGGAAACTATGGTTACGTTAGTATAACCTTTTAATTAATTGGGAAATTAATTAAATAAGCTTTCGCTTATTTCCTAATATAAAACAAAATATAAATAATATAAGATTTTAATATTTAATCGATAAAAATAATGAATATAAACATAAGGAAACGATAAAAACCTTATTATTTAAAAAAATAAAACATATTTAAAATAAAGGGTATAATAGAAGAATACGGCGCGTTATCGGGAACCTTAGAATATAATTTCGATAGATAAACGATAACTTATAAATATAAACCGAAAAACTATTAAAGTAAATAGTAAAGGTATTATTATAATATTATAAATATAAGAAACTTTTTTAAAAAAAATTCGATACGAAATTATTATAATATAATAAGTAGGATTATAAGATAATTTTTAAAAACGGCAAAACGATTACCTTCTATCTTATTTATAATTTAAACAAAATAAAGTTATATGCTTTTTGTAATTACTTAAAAAACAAATTACGAAAAGGATATATATAACGTTTTAAATCGTTAGTAAGGTATTTAATATTTTTTATTTTACGGAAAAACAGAAAACTATAATTTATTATTAATTACCGATAATTTAACGATATTATTATTAAGGATAAAATATTATTACCTTTAATTACCGAGATTAAGGACCGATTATGAGATACTAAATAATTTACAGTTTTAAACTTAAAAGAAAGATATAATTAGATTCGAATTAAACCCGGAAATAAATAAAAAATAATTTTTAAAATAAAATACGGATTATTCGAATATTTCGTTATGCCTTTCGGATTAACGAACGTATTAGTAACCTTTTAACGGATAGTTAATTATATATTCCGAAAATATTTTAATATTTTTATTATATGCTATCTCGACGATATCCTTATTTATTTGAGGATAGAAAAAAAATATATAAAATACGTTTATAAGGTTTTATAAGTGTTATAAGACGTTAACCTTTTGGTTAACGTAGAAAAAAGTATTTTTTATATTTAGGAAATTAAATATTTAGGATATATTATTACTCCAGGATATATTAGGATAAACCCCAAGAAAATTACTATAATCCGAGAATAGAAAATGTTTATTAATATTATAAAGGTATAATTATTTTTCGGATTCGTTAATTATTACCGACAATTTATACGATATTTTAATAAAATCGTAATATTATTAATAGAACTTATTTAAAAAAATTAACGATTTATATAGGTTTTAATTATAAAAAAAACCTTTTAATAACTTAAAGACATTTTTACTAGCGAACCCGTTTTAATAATGTATAACCTAAATAAACCAGTGAAATTCGAAATTAACGTTTTAAATTTTGTTTTAGGAGTAATAATTTGCTAACGAAATAATTAAGGAAAACTGTATTTAATTACTTTTTATTTTTATAAATTATATGGTGCTAAATTTAATTACCTTATTTACGATAAAAAGTTTCTAGTTATTGTTAAAGCCTTTAAGGAATTTAGATATTACCTTAAGGGAAACTAGTATTAGGTAAAAATATATACAGATTATAAGAACATTTCTTATTTCGTAATTACGAAAAAATTAATCAAACAATAATTACGTTACGTAAAATACCTTTTAAAATCCGATTACGTTATTATTTATCGTAAAGGATTAGAGAACGGCAAAGCAAATATTTTTAATAAACAATTAAATTTAAAGGATCCTAGGATAAAAATATAGCAGGTTATGTTTAACTAGATAACCGAAAAATATTTATAATAACGATATATTAACACTATTAAAATATCTACACCAGATATGTATAAAAAAATATAACAATATTATAACAGCTTACTTAAAAATTAAAAAATAGATAAAACCTATGTACTAAAAAAATATTAAAAAAATTTAATACGGAAAATATATAAATATTAATTATAGGGATATCTAGGAATCTATAAGACCTTAAAACGTTTACGACGAACGTATTATTTTCTTAAAATGAAATTAACCGTATAAAAAATCATATAACAATATAACATTTGCGTTAAAGCGAAGGTTAAGCGATATAAACTTTACGGAAAATTATAATTATTACTAATCGCTAAACGATTATAAAATTTAATTATGTTCGATTTTATTATAAAACTTCCTATATTAAAAGACCTAGTTACAGGTATATATTATGACAATATCTTTGTGACTGTCGACCGATTTATAAAATTTTCTTATTTTTTACCTTATAATGAGGATATAGATACCGAGCAAATGGTATATATTTTTTTCCGATATATATGTAGTATATATGGGTTATTAGCAAAAATCGTTTCAAACAGAGGTACGACCTTTATTTTAAAATTCTGGCAAAGTTTAATGGTACGATTCGGTTTAAATTATAAATTATTAAGCGTTTTTAGATTACAAATAAACGGATAGATAGAAAGAATTAACTAGACGTTAGAAACGTATTTACGATATTATATTAATTATAAATAAAATAACTAGGTTAAGAAATTACCTATTGCGCAATTAACTTATAATACCAGTTATTATAATAGTATTAAAACGATTTTAGTAATTACTAATTTTAGTTTCACTTTAAAAATTTACAGAGAAATATAAGAAAGAGAATTAATTAATATTAAGGTAATTTTTACCTTAGAACAACTTAAATAATTATATTAAGAAATAAAGATAAAACTGGAATTTATATGTAATTAGATGAAAAAGTATTATAACCAGAAAAAATTAAAAGAACTAACTTTTTTGAAGGGAGAGATGGTTTATTTAGTTATTAAAAATATTAAGATTAAACGCTTAAATTAAAAATTTAACTTTAAATATATTAGCCTATATAACATTGCTAAGAAAATCTTAGAAAATAATTATTAATTAAAGTTACTATTTAAGGTTAAACTTTATCTAACTTTTTATATTTCCTTATTTAAGTTAGTAATAAATATTATTAAAGTGTATACGATATAAAACAACGTAGAGATAAAAAAAAAAAAAGGTATACGAAGTTAAAAAAATATTTGATATACGAAAAGAAAAAGGATTTACTTAATATTTAATTAAGTGGAAAAGTTACCCGGATTCCGAAAATACCTGGGAATTTGTTAAAAATTTTACCGGCGCCTAACGTCTGTTAAAGAACTTTTATTAATAACGGAAAAACTAGCGATAAAAATATCCCAATTTACATTATTTAAAAAAGGAAGGCCTTGATTAACGGTACTCTAATCGATAATATTAGTATTACCAAAAATTTAAATAGTTACTGCCGATTTTAACTTTTGACGGTTAAATTCATTTAATTTGTTTAAAGATTATAAAATGCAGTTAATAAATTTGGCGTTTTAAATTTGGTATTATTAACGTTATTTGCGTATACGGGATAAATAAGCTAGGGATTTAATAAAGGTTTGTTTTATAGTAAGTTTTTTTTTTTAAATAACGGGCCTTAATAACGTAACGGTTAATTATCGTTACGGGGATATCGGTACTATTATAAAAACGGCCGTAACAGATATATTCCTTATAACGGTATACCTCCGTTATTATTTGATAATTAAACTTTTTAAAAAAGCAAAAAAAATACAATATCGTTTCGAAATTTTTTAAATTAATTAAATTAGTTAAGATATAATGTTATTTTGTTTTACGCGAACGACCTTTAGTAATATGATTTAATATAATGAAAATAAGAAAATTTACAGAAAAGAAAAATCCTTAAAGGTAAAAATTTAAAAAAAAAAAAAAGATCGTATTACGACCTAACAAAAAGGAAATTTCGGGAACGGTTTTAATAGGCCGAAATAAAATTTAAGTAGGTTAGGTTACGTAATTGGATTACCGACTTATTATAAATAAACTAGTAAATTAAATTACTAATTTATTACGAATAAACCAATAAATTGGATTACCGATTTATTACGAGAGAGCTAGTAAGCCATGAAATATATATACACTTATTAATTCCATAATTTAAATAGTACCAGTTTATAATATAATTTAGTTACTTAAGATATTTTTGGTATTACTAAACGTAACTAAATTATCCTTGTTGCTTAGATTTCCGTAATACGACTGCTAATATAAACTATACGACTTGGTTTAATAATTGGTTAATTAGCCTAGCCGTTATAATTACAGCGTAATAACTATCGGTCGTATTATCGTATATCGAGTTTCTATAAGGTTAGTACTATTTAGGTATCTAGTTATATATAGCAGTATAGCTAGCTTTTCCAGTATATTTTATATAGAAAAAAATCCATTTATTAATTTTTTAACCGTACGTATTATAATTATTATATCGTAATTATTACAAAGTTAAGATTAATTAACTTCGTAACGTTCTTTTTACTATAATGTAAAAATACCGGTTTTAGTAATTTACCGTAAACTTTTTCAAAGTAATTTAATTGAGAAAAAAGCCGTTTAATTTCTTTTTAGCCGTACGTATTATAGTTATTACGTCGTAGCTATAAAGGCGTTTCGAATAAAAGGTTTACTAAAAACGAAAATTTTAATTTATTTTTTCATATCTTTATTAAATTAATTCTAATTAAGAAATTTACTATATAGTTTAAAGGTTTTTTAAACTCTATATTTCTATAATCTTTATTATATTTTAATTAATTATTATTAAAATTCTATTTATAAACTCATTTAAAAAAATGAGAAATTTTATATAGAATTACAGATAACGAAGTTAAAAAATTACAACTTAATATTTAGTCTTAATTTTGAAATTTCTTTTCTTATATATCCTTTTTATAAGTCGGTATTTAAAATATAGCTTTTTATAAAGCCGTAGTTATAACTACGTTATAGACGTAGTTATATAACTTTAATAATAAGACTTAATCTAGATAAGGTAAATTTTATATAGGACAAGTCCGTATATTAATTTTTTTTAGCGTACAGGCTATAGTTATTATCTTAGAGTAATAGGAAAGTTACAGTGAGTTTAATTTCTATCGCTCTTTTTATTATAACGTAATAAGTACCGTGTGTAATATTTTACCGTAGGCTTTTTAAAGGTAATTTCATATGAGAAAAGCCCGTCTATTTATTTTTTAGCTATATGTACTATAGTTGTTACGTTGTCGTTATAGGGACGTTTCGGATAGAAATTTATCGTAAACGTAAATTTTATTTTATTTTTATTTATATTCATTAAATTTATTGCGATTAGTAAATTTAATATATAGTTTTAAAACACTTTTTAAATTATATCTAACTATAATTTTTTACTATTTTATAATTAATTATTTTTTTCGTTTTATTTATAAGTGTTTAAGAAAAATTTTAGAAAACTTATATAGAATCGTTAAAAACGAACTTAAAATATTATATTTTAATACTAGGTATTATTTTCGAAGTTTATTTTTTATAAGTTCCTTTTATAAGTCGATACTTAAAATAAAGCTTTTTATGATGCTCTAGTTACAACTACGCCGTAAGCGCAGCCATATAACCTCAAAAATAGGGCCCGATCTCGATAAGGTAACTTATATCAGGTACCTGCGCTAAACATCAAGAACTGGCAGGGGGGTACACAAGGGTCCTTTTATACACTCATGTACATGTACCTGCCGAAGATTTTGAAGGATGTGCTAAACTATATATAGCAGGTATCATTTCCACCTAGTTTATATACGCGGTGGAGCAGGGCCAGTGCACGGCATGAATTCTTACAGTCAGTACTCTCTTTGCCTAAACCTCTAAAAAAAAACCTGCTTCAGCAAATTTACATAGTAAATAATTCCTCACCGCGATGCCTGCTAGATTACCTGCAAATGCCAGCCTACCTACCTTTTAACCTATTATCAAATTGACCTACCTACCTGCCTTCCCACCTACCTACCCTACCTGCTAACCTACTTGCTAACCTATCAACCTACTAACCGCCTACCTACCTACTAACTACCCTATTTACTTACCTAATCTAGGACAGGGACCACTCCCTACTTAAGTAAGGACCTAGGTAGTCTACCTAAGGTTGGTGGACCGTGGACCGGAGACCGGACCGTCAGTCACTACGCACAGCCTAGCCACTAAGATTGCTCCACTTCCCATACGAAATGGGTTAGAATTGGAGCAATTGATGTGGGGATAGGGTGTTTACTAAGAGTGGTGTAGCGCTTCCTCCCGATATGGGTGGACGTCCTCCCAAAATCTGCGGTGATGAATTGGTATTGATGATGGTGGTCTGGGTCTTACACTACCTTCATCTTTCTCAAATGCGGTGCAGTTTAGATACCAAGTAGTTTTTTTCAGCTCAAACGGACAAAGGAGACTATGTTTTACAACATGTACTCTGGCCTAACGGGTTAGTGTGCTAGGTATCAAAAGGATATGCACTCCACCCCTAACAAGGTCTAGGACTACCTAGGTCGTGCCATTAACTTGAGAGCCGAGCCAGACGATTTACAAAATACACTACCTGGTGGTTAATAGTCATCTGAAGTAACCTGCGGATGGACTGTACTGGAAAGTAAGGCAATGAGTGATTCTGTTTCTAGTCCACTCATCACACTGGAATTTGTTGGCGTTTGTTTTGTCCTTCAAAGGTATTGGGATGGAGCGTAAGGGTTTAGGTCATCTATCATCCCCCGTTATTGCGCGTGTAGGTAGGTATCAGAAGAGTTATGATTACAACCAAATCATCAAATCCATACAGTAAAAAGAATATCACTATATAAACTATTAAGACTTATGCTGCATACTTCGCCTTCGCTTGTCACCCCATGTCTTGTCGGCTCTTGAGCGGTGGGATTTAACCCACGTCTAAATATGAAATAGACCTTAATTGTTACGCCAACGACTTACACCTTTGCAGAGCCTCAAGAAGACAAGACTTTCCTTTCGTGACTGTGTAAATCGTTCTAGAAGGTAAATCCCATATGCTAGTCTGCGTAGTAATAAATCCGGGCAACATGGATCCAATCAAAGCAGCGACCGTTCGGTCAGTACCCTGTGTCTGACAGAGGGAGGAACCTTCGTCGCGCTCTGTAAAAGGTAATAGCGTAGACAGGAATCTTAATATACGGCACGAAGTGTAGAGTTATGATCTCAAAGTACTCACCATACTCGTAGTGGGCGTCTTTCCATATTTTCCCAAGGCTCAGCCCTGCCTTGCTAGCAATAGAGGCTATCTGCGTCTCGCTCCATTTCTCAGACATGAAGTAATAGACCGGCTCCTCCTTCTCCACTCCAATCCTTAATCCACCGATGTCTAGTTGAATATCTCGCTTAGGCGTGTAGTAGTATCGAAGCTCATTCTCCTCCTTGTCCCACTCAGGGATGGCGTCCCACTCAGCCTCCTTGAATGCCAGCTGCCCTAGCAGTCTGTTGGCATGATGAAGGCCATGGAAGAGAAACACTCTGGACAGTTCACTGACAGGGTCATATGCCTTGAGTATTCGATCTTCTGCCTGACAACCGTCCGCAGAAATAAGAAAGTTACAATCGACGCTCATTTTCGCACAAGCTGCTTGCAACTGCCCCATCAAGGCGCTTGCGTTATCTCGGGTCATATTGGCAATGCTGTTCCCCAGCTATAAGAATGTCACCGTGGACACCGGCAGAGGGAGGAAATTGGCAAGCCACTTGGCGCAAGCGCTATACGTGCCGATTAATCCAGAAATTTGTATATGATGAGATGCAGCGAACTGTTTCGTGAGGTCGCCCAAATTCGTATAGAGAGCGTCGTCAGACACATCCAGCGCGTAGTATAGCACATGTCGGTGTTCCTTTGTCATGTTGGCAAGTAACCATGCAGTTTTACTGAGGTTTCTGTAGTTGATTGAGCGTTAAAGTTAGTACGTTTATGCCTCCGTGGGATAGATGGATCAGGGCAAATGTACCCGCAGCCTAACTCAATGATGGCAGAGTTCGCTGGAAGTTGGCCAGCCATGTCAGTTCCGTACTTCCGTAGAATTTCCCATTCGCAACGCTTTGGTTAGTACGCTGGATCATTCGTCCAGGCGTCAAAGTTGCTAAGTCCTTGATCGTCCCAAAGGAGAAGCGAGGGTATCGTCTTCGGAGTACTTTGAAGGCCGGCGATAATGCATTTCCTCAAATCCAGCAAACCGGATTGTTGAATATTATGGAGCTGAACCCTTGACGAAGACCGCCCGTCGAGAGCCATGCTTGGCGAAATAGTTTCGAGTGTTGATGTTCGTAGACTCTCGATATGCTCAAGCTTGGGCTGCGTTCGTGCTGCTCATACAGTGTGGTGCCAAGTTAATCCGGTCCACCTTCGAAATCACACGTTAAATCGCGATTTTGCTACCTATGCATTCTGTCATAACTTTATGAAATGAAATCGCAAAAATAAACGGTAATAACGGCTTTATAGATAATTAAAATCGGACAAGGGTTTATTAAGATATATTTAAAAGTTATCTAGATATATAGGGATTGTATATGATTAAACTTAAACGAAAGCGAAAATTCCGGATTTCCTATATAAATTACGGCGGATTTATATAAGATCTCGGGTTTTTTACACCTTTTTTTAAGTTTAATTTTAAATAACCTCTTTAAATCTTTATATATTAACTTTATTAAATTATATATAGTAATACTGTCAGCAGTCACAGTGATTAAATACAGAACTACTGGCGTAAAACTTTATGTTAATAATCTTGCAGACTGAAAACGTCTAGGGCAAGCTGCCTTTACATATATAATCCATACTTAAAAAGTTTTTTCATAACAAAAAATATCCCAGGTAACATTTTTTAGCCTAAACCTACCAGCCGTAATCATTTCAAAGTACCAACTGCCGATACGCCCTTTTGCTTTAGGTAATTTCGGCCATTAAACCCCTGTATCTGTTAACTTTAAATACCTTCTAATTCGTTTTATATCTTCTCTAGTCCCAAATTCGCTATAAATTGCTCGAAATTAACCCTATTAAAGGGTTTTATCAGCCCATTTACTAGGTTATCCTTACTTTCCACGTATTAAAAGTTAATATTACCCTTTTGTACTTTTTAACGTACGTAATAATATTCCAGTCGAATATAACGTTTCCTCCGTATTATTTATATCTTTATTACCTACTTCAGCGTATTTATATTATCTTCCAGGATAGAAATAAAACTTTTAAACATAAACCTTAACTTTATTAGGAAATTCCTAATCCCAATTATTTCCGTTATAACTGTTTTTACTTTTACGTATTCCGCTTTAATAATATATTTAATAATAATACCCTATAACTTTAAAATTTATAATACGGACGTTTTAATTATAAAAAATACGTAACCTATTATGGATTTAACTGATTTACTATTTGTAAAACTTATATCCACTGCTCCGAACAGGCTTAGGTTATTATATTTCCGGTACGGGTAATTTTCTAACTTCCGGTACCGAAAAAACAGGTTTACCGTACCGTTTAAATATTACGGTAATCGTTTAATGCATTCCTAATATTTAGGTAACGAGTTATTTATAAACCTAGCTTAAGTTAACGTTATAAACGTTATATCCGGTTTGCTAATATAATTGAAAAAATTAAATTTCCTTATAAAGCTTATATATTCGTACGTTTTTTTTTTTGCTAATTACGCCCTTATTCCTTACGACGTATTTTAAATAATCTTTAATAAATAACGTAAGTTACTTCTACATAACGTCCAGTCCTACTAACTTTAGTAACTTCTTAATATACTATTACTAATTTAGCCTAACATCTCCCGTTAATAAAAAACGGACAATTCGTACGTCTAGATATTAATTAACGTCCTTTAAATCCTTAATAAATACATTTTTAATTATCCCCTTAGTAATATCCTTAAAACGTTATTTATTAAGGCCGAAAAGCAAAAAATTATTTACGTACGAAACGATAACGTTTCCTATCTTCGGATTATGATATATTATGTCGTCCGAAATTAACGGACAAAAACCTTATTTCGTAAATATCTCTTTTATTCTTTCTTACTAAATAGTTCCGGCCTGCTTTAAACCGTATAAAAGGTTTATCAGCTTAATAATCTTTTTAAGGGAAAACTGGTACTTTACTTTATTTTCCGGATATACGTCGAAATATTCCTTTAATATAGGAAAAAGCTTTATATAAATATCCTTCTTTAAGTTGCCGTTTAAATAAGCCGCGATAAAATCGATTTAAAATATATGCCAGCCCAAGGTAACAACTAGCGTTATCAGGATTTTTTAATATACAGCCTTTATAATACTAGTTAACGTTTTATTATAATCAATTTTTTTCCGTTAAATAAATCCTTTAATATAAATACGGACCTTATATTTCTTTAGCTTTTTTATAAACGTATATTTTTTTTTAGTACTTATTTCGTATTTACCAGGTGCCCGTATACCTTATCGTTTGGTATAAAACAAAAAATTCCGCGCTAAAAGTTCTTTTTAATCTTAATAAAGATAATTTTAAGTTACATTTTACGTTTTAAACTTTCCATAGCTTTTTTTAGTAATAAACCATCGTCTATAATAACGTACAACCTATAACCGTTTTCGTTTTAGTTTTCAACATTTAACAATAAGTAAAAATAAAAAAAATCGTTATTATCGCCCTTTTGGGTTAAAGCTAACTTTAGTTTACGTATCAGCTTTAATACTTCGTCTAAGGCTTTTAAAACGTATAATTCGGGAACCGTCTTTTTCGGACGTCCCCTTTTTCGCTTAATTTGCTTAATTTCCTAATCCGTATCGTCTTTTAAAACGACGTTATCGTTTTTATTCTTTACTTTAATATTTTATTTTTAACGGTATCTTAATTATTTCTATACGGGCTGCGGAAATAACCGAATAATATCTTTCGGGTTAAGGGGTTATCCTAGCTTTTCCAGGTCCTTATAAATAATAATATATAATATTATTAATAATTTACCGCCCTTTAACAATTACATTTTATAATTATATATCTTTTAATAATTTAACAATACTTCTTTTACTTTACGGGCTACTAATTTTTCTAATTTAATCCTGTAATTCTTATCGATTAAAATTATATATTTACTATTAAGGATCCGAAAATAACTGTTATTAAGTTTATAAAACCTATTAAGTTCGAATACGTCCTTAAAGTATTCGATCGGTATTACGTCCTTTATTGTTAATTATCCAATTTTATTAACGGTATACGTTATTATTTTTATTATAAGGTTTTAAAAATATATCGGTATTTTTATTTAAGCCGTAATTACGCATATTTCGTCTTAAAAAAATTATATCCCTCGTTTTGTGACTTTATTTTAATACTGATTATAAATACTGGAAATTACTAATTTAATGCCTTTTATTACGTAAAAATTTTCGATAATCGTTATGCCGAATTTTTTACCGTTATTAAAACGTAAAATTTACGCTTTTTTTTTATTACTTTCTGTATTTAATAACAATATTTTTAAACGTTTAAATATCCGGGTAATATACGTATATAGATTTTATTATACCTCGTCCTTAATCTTAAACGAATAATACTTTTTATAACGTAATAGGTCGTTTATAATAAACCCGAAATAACCGTTATTTTCGATATTAATAAGCTTAACGGTTCCCATATTATATTAAGTAATTTCTTTTACGTATATTACTCTTTTTTATAAATTAATAAACGGTATTTTCCGTATTATTCTTTTATTACAAGCTATGTAAAAAAGCGATTTTATATTGTTAAAATTTAGATTTATCTTCGTAAACCTTTTAATAATCCAAATTAATCGTTTAATATTAAAGTAATAAAAACGGCGGTACTAAAAGATAATTTTTTTTATAATTTTGTTTATTATAAAGATTTTTCCGTCCTTAAATGCCCTTATAAAGGTTATTTTTAGGTTATCAGTTAGGTTACCGTTATTTTTTTACTAAATACCTTTTTTAATACGTATCCTTATTAATAATCCCTATCGTTTAAGGACTTTAAGCCTTTAATACTAAGCTCCGGCTTTTATAAAGCTATAAAAAAAATCCTTTTCGGGGAACGTTAATAATTATTAATTTAAATCCATCAAGGCTAACCAAGGTATTTTTATTTAAATAACCTCCCCTTTTATAAAATATCTCTTTAAAAAATACCTTTAAAGGAAAATCGTTAATATATAACGTATATTTTACTATAATCTCATTATTCTTTTTATTAAAACCTTTTAAAAGCCACTTTACAGTACCGATAAAAATAATAATTATAAGTCCTCCGCCTGTCATAATATAAATTCCCTTAAACTTAATATCCAATACCAAATTCTTCTCGAAATTGCCGATATTATTAATAATATTAACGTTTACTCCTAAATCCGAAAACAACTTGTCTCTATCGTTTTCCATAAAGGAATACACATACAAAAACATAGCGCTACCCACAACTATCACCTCAATTGCTCTAAAACAATCAGCCGCTATAACTTTAAAGCTCTCGGTTACCTACAGCCGTAATTTAAAACAATCAATTCCTTACAACTTAAAGCTCTAAATTACTTACAACTTAAAACTTTTAACCCTTATAATTCCTTACGTTATCTCCTAAACCATTTCGTCATACCACTGCATAAAATCCTAAAACTATTATTCGTTAACGTAAACGCTAAAAATCTTTCCGTTTAAACGGTACAAATCTTTTAAACCTTTAGGAATAAATTACTTTTCGTTTTAATTACGGCTATAAATATTACGAAAATTATTACTTTAATTATTTAAACTATTATTGCTATTATTATTACGCTAGCCACCATTTTAACCTTACTTCCCTTTCTTACCTTTACCGTTTTTCTACAGCTTAAAACAATCCTTCGCCAAATATCTATACTTACCACAATTAAAACAAAGTAACTTTCCGTTCTTATTTTATACAAACTTATTATTTCGGAAATTATTATTATTATTTTTATTTCCCTTGCCCTTTCGTACGTTAACAAACCGTCCGTTATTCTTTTTTTTATTAAATCGGTTATAAAATTTGCTGTTAAAGTCGTCGATCAGCTGTTAAAAAAAATAATCCGTCTACCGTAATACTAACTAAATAATCTTACACCAACTACCAACACGGTCCTTTATAACAATAAAAAATATAATAATTTATTCCTCCGTTCTAAATCGTATACCATAACCCTTTACCTTACAAAAAAGCTTCTAAAACTTAATAATAAACTATACCAGGTTTCCTTTATTATAAGTAACCTTACTAAACTCTTTCTAAAAAAACCTTTACCTAACTTTACCTATCGCTATATAAGTTTTTCGGAACGTCCTTAATATCTTCGTACCCTTTTTAATACCTATAATCAACTTTAAAAACGCCTTCTTACAAATCTTAATAATAACTTTCGCTAAACGGAACTAATCCAGCTAACCTAACTTTATCCCGTCCTTATAACCAATTTCTTCTATCGCAAAACTTAAAACGTTACTCCAAAGCTCCTAATTAACCCAGCCTGCTAAATAATTTTCTTTATCCAGCAAAAAGTTAAAACGTTTTTAACGTAACTTTACATCTATATTACTAAATTTTTTAAAATCCTTTTTTTATCCTTTAAATAAACGCCTAATTTATTAAAACTATCTAAGCTATTAGGGCTCGAAAAACTGCTAAGGATACTAGGGGAACTATCTAAATTATCGGGGTTATTACGTACCACTTTTTTTCCCTTAAGTAACTTACTTTTCTTTCTTTTCGAAAAGTCGGGTTTTTTTTATAAATTACCTCCTAAATTTCGTTTTGCTTTTTCTTAATAAGTTAATCTCCTTCATATCGTTTTCCAGTACGATAAATACTTCCTTGGAATTATTAACCTTAACCTTAAACGGTACGTTTTATAATACCTTCGGTTATATACTTATATTACGCGAATTTTTAAAGCTCCGCATTTTAAATTAAAACGTATCTAATAACTATATTATCATGATATTTATACGTTCCATAATATCGTTATTTCTTTCGTTTTAAAGCTTTAACTTTTTAACCTTTTTTTCGATTTATTAATACCTATCCTTTCGTACCTTAACGTTACGTTTAATGCCGTTTATATTGGTACTTAAGGACGTATAAAGTTTATTTAAATCCGTTATAGTTTATTATCTTTAAATAAGGGTTTTAAATCGGTTTTTTCTCGGTTACTAAAACAATAAGATATTTTTTAAAAACGCCCCGAAAATAAATCTTTTTCCTACCGCCCTATTTAATATAAGCTTTTGTTTTTCCTTTTCCTTACTGTAAAATTCGTCCTAGGAAATATCCTTATTATAAAAAAACCCTAACTGGGGAAAAAGGAATAAGGTTTCAAATAGGCCGTTTTGCTTAATAAGGAGCTGCCTAGGGTTCTATTATTTGCTCGCTATCGTTAATTGCTTAACTTTTTTTTAAATCGTTAACTAAGCGATTTTTTTTTAAGTTTCGTATTTTTTTTATTAACTTAACCTGCAAATAATTATTTCGTATAACGTATTAAGTTGCTAATTAACCAAAAGATGCTATTATGTCAGCAATTATAATAATTAAATACAGAGCTACTAGCGCAAAACTTTGTATTGATAATTTTACAGACTAAAAACGTCTGGGGCGAGCCGCCTTTACATACATAATCTATATTTAAAAGGTTTTTTCATAACAAAGGGTGTCCCAGGCAACATTCTTTAGCCTGAGCCCACCAGCCGTAATTATCTCAAAGTACCAACTGCCGACAAATACTATTAATTCTTTTTAAAATTTAGCTTTCTAATATCTTTTTAATTTTAATCTGTAAAGTTATTAAGTGTTGAAATAATAGCAAAATCGACGTTTTTAGTGTAATTATCTAAGTGGACCGGATTAATTTAGCCCTTTACCGTAATACGGATCATGTTGGAATTTGGTGGAGAAAATACGCGCTTAAGTACAGTCCGAATTCACATACCTAGTACTTAGCTAGCTTGCATGATATAGCCTACGGTTAGGTATCGGGAAAGTAGCTATTCATATGGATTCCAAAAATTTCGAGAATATTTACTATACCTGCTAAGTACTAGATAGTATCCCTAAGAGGAGGTGCAACTCGCAGGTGTATTTTTTCATTAGTTACCTCTACCCCTCTCACTTGGTTTCCCTTATAGGTTAGTAGGTTGACTCCTATGGAATTTGTATGGAAATCTACCTGTTTCTATATATTGTCAGACAATTGTTAGCTCTAACTGAGCCACGAACCCCATACAGGTCGTATCAGCGACTGTTGTTAGACAGTCTCGTATCAGGATTTATATGGGGTCCTGTCCTAGCCCTGTCTTCTAAGGTGGCTTGCAAGGGGGCTTGGATTATCTCACATATATCTGTAAGTCGTTACTACTATAACCTATATACAGCGTTCTATCGACCTACTATTAGTGTGATGATATGCACAGCTCTAGCTTATAAGGTGTCCAAACCCCAATTAGGGTTTGGAATTGCTGATCTTTTGGTCTTATGGTTAGTGTCGCAGCCTCGCTTATCTCACAATTAGCTGTATTTACTTTAAACCAAAACCTTTTCTTGATTTTTAATATGGACCTAGAAAACAAACTTCGATATATTAAAGAGCAACGTTTTCGGAAACGTCGCCGTTAATTAAAGCTGCTAAACGCCTTCGATAAAGGAAATAGGATAAAAGGCTGTGGTAAAAGTGGAAAACAGCAAAGGAATTACTAGAGGTATTTTTGCATGCAAATTGTACGGGAATATACATACTAGCTGTTCAGGGAATCTTGTAGGGCGGTGGAGGTAACAAACAAAAAAATACCCCTGGGAGTTGTACCTATACTTATGTGTGCAAATGTATAAGAAAACACTAGTGCAAATACGAATGTTGTCTAGCTTAGAAAGCGTTCGCTGTCAGGCGAGCTGAAGCCCTTGCCTAGCGCAGGTAATAGGGTAGGTAGTGTACAGCTGAAAAGAACAACGCTAGCTACCGGTACTTCCATCCTGGCTGTGCCGTTGCGGGAACCCCGTATTAACCGACTGCACTAGTGGGATCTTAGCGGATGATCTACGGGTCCCCCTACCCTCGTCACGGTTATATCCCTACAGGCGCCTGAAGCGCTACTGGCTCATAGTATAGAGATATAATAGTTCCTGCCTGATCTGCAAGTAACCTCGACATCAGGCATGTGTCTCCTCGCTGGCGGGCCACTCGACCTACCAGTTATTGAATGAGTTTGGTTCGATTCTAACAGCGCTATTGGTATTCGCTTTAGCTCATCTACTAGTTCTAGGTAGCGTGCCAAGTTTTCAGGAACAAGGTTAGCTGACAGGCTAGAGGGTCAGGTCCTCTTCCGCTTGGCCTGCAGGGTGGTGGACAAAACTATTGATAGTGCCCAGAGCCACATCACACCTATTGACACTATCAATTATTTTGTCCAGCACCTTGGCCTGTGTGCTGTTATTCGGCCCGGCGAGTACACTTCGGTGCATTTATTTACTTGATGTTAGGATTCGGTGCCTTGGCATGCAACCATTTATTGGCCCGTGCAACGCTTACCCGAACGCGTCTTGAGTGGGTCCAGCGCACCCACCTTTTCTAGCTAGCTTTGTGCACCTAGAACGGATACTTAAGATATATCCAAGTAATACACACACTTTGATACCAATAACAGTCAGATTAGCACCGCGAATCCTGACACTTGACAACATAATCGATTTGGCAGTCGTTCCCGCAACTTCGTGAGAACATTCTCTATTACCCATATTCATTTAATATACCCTCCTTTTACATACCAACGGAAGCCTGAACGTGCCACCTTACTTTACACGGAAGATGGAGGTTGTTCGTGGTATTGATCGGTCAAGCAACGGCATTGCAATGACCTCTGCCCCAGCCTTAATGACACTCACCGATGAGAGCGCCAGTCTGTTGCAACTGAAGTCCCGGGTCTCCGAAGCGCCCAGGGCTTACAACACTTGTATTCACCAAGTGTTCGAAGACCGCGTTCGCACTCAACCCGAATCAGTTGCAATTTATGCCTGGGATGGGCAATTTACCTATACGGAACTTGATGTCCTCTCAACGTCTCTCGCCGCACGCTTGGCCCAACATGGCGTGGGACCCGAGGCGTACGTGCCAATCTGCTCCGAGAAGTCGTGCTGGGTACCTGTGGCAATGCTTGCGGTCTTGAAAGCCGGCGGTGCTTTTGTCCTTCTGGACCCAACCCATCCGATAGATCGGCTGAAAGGGATGTGTCGAACCGTTGGCGCGACGAGGATCATCGCATCAAACCAGACCGCCGAAATTGCAAAACAACTGGCTCCGGAAATCTTTATTTCTGGTGACCATAACCCGACCCAGCTAATAACGGTCGCAGTGGACGTCAGCCCCAACAATGTGGCGTATGCTATTTTCACTTCTGGCTCGTCTGGTCGCCCGAAAGCTGTAGCAATCGAGCATCGGGCCTTTTGCAGCAGCGCCGTGGCGCACGCGGCGGCGACCGGCATGAGCGCCGAGTCACGTGTGCTGCAGTTCGCGTCGTATGCATTTGATGCGTGTCTCACCGAAATCCTAACGGCATTGATCGTTGGTGCATGTGTTTGTGTCCCCTCCGAAGTGGGTCGTACCAGCGATCTCGCCGGCGAGGTTCACCGGCTACAGCCCAACTGGGCTCTCCTGACACCATCTGTTGCACGAATCGTCGATGTGGCTGACTTCTCTATGCTCCGCACCCTAATCCTGGGAGGCGAGGCAATAAACGAGAACGATGTGCGCAAGTGGGCGCCAAACTTGAGTCTCTATGTCGCATATGGTGTGAGCGAGGCTGCAGTGGTCAACCTCGTCCGGCCATGCAGTGTCGGCGATATTGACCATGCCAACCTGGGGTTCGGGGTTGGTGTAGAATGCTGGCTGGTCGACCCTGACAACCACGAGTGTCTAGCGACAGTCGGAGCTGTTGGCGAGCTGCTTCTGGGGGGACCGGCAGTCGGCCGAGAGTACATTGGCGACCCGACCCGAACTGAGGCGGCTTTTATTGACCTACTACCTTGGCACCCCCGGTTTAAACCCGACTTCATGTCAATGGACGGCAAGCTGTATAAGACTGGCGATCTGTGTACGTACAATCCAGCCGATGGCTCGATCCGGTACGTCGGGCGGAAAGATGACCAGAAGAAGTTCCACGGTCAGCGGCTCGAAGTGGCTGAGGTAGAGCATAACTTGCGAAATTTACTGCCCGACGCCCACAACCTCGTCGTTGACATTGTAAAGAGCCACGATGTGGAGATACTGGTCGCATTTGTTCTGTTACGGGCTCAAGCAAGTGCGCAGCATGCTGGCACCAGTGAACCCTGGCTCCTTGAGGCTAGCGACGACTTCCATGCTCGGGCTCAACTGGTTCAACAACAGCTACAAAGAGCTACCCCCGACTGGATGATTCCAAGCCTTTTTCTGCTCTTGAAGCATATGCCCCTCTTGCCGAGCGGCAAGAGCGATAGGCAAAAACTACGGTCTCTAACCGCGACAATGACTCAACATCAGCTTCGCTCGTATGGCGCGCCCCAGGTTCTGACGGCCAAACGAGCGCCATCTACTCATCTGGAAAAGCTCCTGCAACAACTGTGGGCGACTGTTCTGCGCATCCCTGCAAGTGATATAGGCTTGGATGATAGCTTCACTGAGCTCGGCGGTACTTCCATCCACCTCATGAAGCTTGCTGGTGCCGCTCGACAGCAAGGAGTCATACTTGCTATTGGCGACGCGCTTCGACGTGGAAGCCTTGCTGAGATGGTAGCCTCTCTAACGCCGGCGCCTGTTGAGGCGGCTACCCCGGTTCAGCCGTTTTCTTTAATTCCTAAAGGTGAGGATCGCGAAGCCCTCATAGGTGGAGCGATGCAAACTTGCCAGCTTCAAGACCGGCGCGATGTTGAGGACTTGTATCCGTGTACACCCCTACAAGAAGGGCTCATGTCTCTTACTGCAAGGAGACCTGGTGCGTACACAGTTGCGTTTGAATACGAGCTCCCTCCGAATTTGGATATCCAGCAATTCCAACGAGCTTGGAACGCCGTCATAGCCTCCAATCCAATCCTTCGAACACGTTTCATGCAGTCGACCACTGGTTCCATGTATCAAGTCGTTCTTCGCGATGTCCTACCTTGGGAGTCAGAAATGAACGCTAAGTCGTCATCTTGCCAGGCCATGATATCAGATACCTGGGCACTGGGCCGGCCGCTGGCTCGGCTTTCTCTCCGCCAACCTGGCTCCTGTGAGGGTAGTTGTAGATTTGTTTTGTCAATTCACCATGCTCTCAGTGACGGTTGGTCGCTGCCATTACTCCTGCAGCAGGTGCAATCGGCATACGATGGGACTGTTTCTCTTCCGCCACGTCCATTCAACCGCTTCATCGACTATATAGCAAGAACGAGACCAAACTACGAGGGATTTTGGAGCCGCTACTTTGCGGACGTGCAGGTTGCTGCATTTCCTTCATTACCTTCCTCAACCTACACACCCAACCCTACGGTGAAGACGACCATCACGCTTCCGGTCGATTCCTACGGGAAAAGCGAGTTCAGTGTACCAAACCGGCTTAAACTGGCATGGAGTATCCTCATCTCCCTCTATACCGACAGTCCAGATACCATATTTGGCCTCACTGTAGCTGGACGTGGCGCTCCGGTCCTTGGAATCGAGGATATGACCGGTCCAACGATCGCTTCAATCCCGTACCGTCTTCATCTGCAACTTGATCGCACTATAGTCGACACCCTGCGGAAAGTCCAGGAGGATTCAGTAGCTATGATGCCGTTCGAGCAAGCTGGTCTGCAACATATCAGTCGCATGGGGCCGGAGGCCGCTTTGGCTTGCTCTGCTTTTCAGAGTCTTCTGGTCATCCAACCTCAGCCCGATGACCCTCCAGTATTGTTCCGTGCGTCCCGAGATCTGGCGGCATTGGATGCCTTTAGCACGTATGCTGTGACTTTGATTTGCCGACAAGTGGTTGGCTCTGTCGAAATTGATGCAACGTTTGACCCCAACGTTATTGATGAGACTCAATTTAGACGGATGCTGCAACAGATGCGGCATATCTTTCAGCAACTGAGCCCTTCTCAGAGCACTCAGACCATTCGCGACCTGGATGTCACCAGCCCTGAGGATTGGGCCGAGTTGACGGTATGGAACGGCACTCTCCCTGAGCCTATCCACGCCTGCGCGCATGATCTTATTCGAAAGCAATCAAAACTTCGCCCGGAGTCGCCTGCGGTATGCGCATGGGATGGGAGCTTTACGTACGGCGAGATGGAGAAACTGTCATCAAATATGGCCGCTTACTTGATCGATCAGGGTGTTGGCCCGGAAATATTTATCCCCCTTTGCTTTGAAAAGTCTTGCTGGACTACAATTGCAATGCTGGCCGTCATGAAGGCTGGTGGTGCTTTTATACTTCTTGATCCCTCCCATCCGGTTCAACGGTTACAAGGAATATGTCGCGATGCGAAAGCACCATTCGTGATATCTTCAGAGCGGAACGCAGACTTAGCTTCTAAACTTGCACCACGCTCGGTCATCGTTGGTACTGACCGGAAGCCTCGGGAGTTACCTGAAACGCTATCATCGGTGCCGGATCCGGCGGTGTCTCCTGAGAACTCAATGTATGCAGTGTTCACATCGGGCTCAACGGGAACTCCGAAAGGCGCGATACATTCTCACATTTCGTGGTGCACTAGCGCTCAAGCAAACCGCGTTGGCCTATACCTGGAACCGACGTCACGAGTTTTCCAGTTCGCGGCTTACGCGTTTGATATCAGCATAGCCGACAACCTGCTGACCCTCGTGGCTGGTGGGTGTATTTGCGTCCCGAGGGACGAAGAAATTCAAGGTGGAAACTTGGTCGACGCAATCAACGATCTTGGCGCAAACTGGGCCTGCTTGACGCCATCAGTAGCCAATATTATAGTTCCGTCGAAGGTTCCCGACCTAAAGAAGCTCGTGCTATGCGGCGAGCCCATTGCGCCTGAAGTTATCTCGCTTTGGTCTCCCCACGCCCATCTTCTAAACCTCTATGGCCCCGCAGAGTGCGCCATCCTTACCACGCTCCATCGTAGCGTCCGTGATTATAGGGATCCTAATAACGTTGGGTTTCCTACCAGTGCCGTGTGCTGGGTAGTGGATGCACAAAATGAGCAACGTTTGACACCAATCGGGACTGTAGGCGAGCTACTCGTTGAATCTCCGATAGTTGGGCATGGTTATCTTAATAACCCTGAGCGGAGTGCCAAATCCTTTATTCCGAGTGACAAGTATCCCGCATGGCTCTCCAAATTTCGGCCGGGTGGGACATGTCGCCTGTATCGCACTGGAGACCTTGTCCAATATACTAAGGATGGGTCTTTGCGCTATGTGAGCCGATTAGGTACCCAAATCAAGCTTCGCGGGCAGCGCATTGAACTAGGAGAGGTTGAGTATCACTTGCGCCGGTGCTTCCCCGAAGTTCAAGAGGCTGTCGCCGAGGTTATCACGAGAAAGAAAGGCACAAGAGGCACAGCTCTGACAGCTTTTATACTGCTTAGGCCTCAAATTTTAAGAATGTCCGATGAGCGATTCCAGAGTCTGGCCGACGAGGCAACGGCGCAGCTCGAGCTTCTCCTTCCACGTTACATGGTTCCAGGCGTATTCATACCAGTTGACCAACTTCCGTATTCTAAATCTGGGAAGCTTGATCGTAAACTACTCCGTGACCGGGCTGCAGAGCTGTCAGATGAACATACCAAACATACCAAGTCAACGGACACGAAAAAAGCGATGCCCATCTCCGATGAGGAACGGATGTTGCGGGACTTGTTTTCTCAGGCTTTGAAGATCCCTTTTGGTGATTTGAGCACATCCGAGAATTTCGTGAGATTGGGCGGTGATTCCATTGTCGCTATGAGTTTGGTTGCTATGGCCAAAGACGTTGGACTCATGTTCAGCGTTGCTGACGTCTTCAAGAATCCGACCATATCTTCGCTTGCAAAGAAGGTTGGGAGATATGCTACTGGTGTCGAAGATCGGATTCGGCCACTATCTCTCATCCAAAGTGGCATGAATCGGAGCCATATTGAAAAAGCTGCGATGGACCAATGTAGGGTAAATCGAGATCGGATTGAAGATATCTATCCTTGCACGGCTCTTCAAGAAGGCTTGATGTCCCTTTCCGCTAAGATTTCTGGGATGTACATTGCTAGGTTCAAATATGTAATTCCTCGAGAGACCGACTTGCCCCGTTTTCAACACGCCTGGAATCAAGTTTTACATACAAACTCGATTCTTCGCACGAGAATCATTCAGTCGGGTGATTACGGTACATTCCAGGTCGTTCTGAAAGATTCGCCGCAGTGGAAATCCTTTAGAACCGTCGACGAGCAAGAAAATGATCCGGAGCACGAAGCGATGGCCCTAGGATCTCCACTAGTATATTTGTCCATGGCACCGTCTGACGATGAAAGTGGAAGTCATCACTTCCATTTGACCATTCACCATTCGTTATACGATGGATGGTCTCTTCAATTGATATGGCAGCAGGTTCTCAAGGCCTATCAGGGACAAGAGCTTCTACCTCGGTCGTTCAACCGTTTCATTCGTGAAGCGGTCCAAATTGAAGGGGGTCGGGAGTTTTGGAAATCCAAAATGAGTAGCCTTAATGCTGCGCAATTCCCGGCCTTGCCACATGTCGACTATAGCCCCAACCCAAGCCAGTCTTTCTCCCATTCAGTCACGAATTTACCCAAGTCGAAGGGAGAGTACACTCTCGCAACCATAATACAGCTTGCTTGGGCAGTCGTGCTCTCACATTACACCGACTCGGATGACGTGGTGTTTGGGGTTACATCCGATGGCAGATCTGCTGCTGTCAATGGAATTGCTGAGATAACCGGTCCAACGATTGCTACGGTACCTGTACGAGCACTTCTAGACTCGAAGAAGACGGTGGAAGATTCATTGCTAGAACTTCAAGAGCAGACCGTCGCGATGATCCCTTTCCTGCAGTTCGGACTCCATAACATCCGCAGAATCAACGAGGATACTGCTAAGGGATGTGGCTTTCAAAGCCAGCTGGTTGTGCAACCACCCAGCATTACATCGGGGATGAATCTTGGGGGACTTGCGAAAGCCAAACAGGAAAATTTCCAAGACTACGAGGCATTTGCTAGCTACGCTTTTGTGATGCTCTGTCATATGGAAGAAGGGTCCAACAACCTCCTCATCTCGGTCAACTATGATTCGGATATTCTTCAAAAGCGAGAAGCGCAACGACTAGTGGAGCAATTCCACAGCGTTCTGTATCAGCTCTTTGAAAAGCAGAGTGAGTCGATCCGGGAAGTCGAAGTCATTAGCAAAGAAGACATGGACCAGTTGGCCATATGGCATGGTCAACTTCCGTCTGCAACCCCGGAAGCCTTGCATGATCTTGTCCTTGAGCATTGCCGCAGCCGCCCTGATGCAGAGGCGGTCTCTAGCTGGGACGGCAGGTTAACTTACCGTCAACTGGACGATTCATCCGCACGGTTAGCCCAGTACCTTCTTACTCTCGGCCCTCAACATGAACCGAAGGTAGCGGTTTGCCTAGGAAAGTCATGTTGGTCAATTGTGGCGTTGCTAGCTGTACTTCGCGCAGGCTGTGCTTGTGTTGTTGTTGATCCCGGTCACCCACGCCCCCGGATCGAGCAAATGATGGAGAGAGCCACACCAGACCTCATGCTTGTTTCCGTAACCCATCAGAAACTGGTTCATGGTCTTGTTGGCAGCACGGTTTCCATCTCCTCATCATTCATCCAAAGTTTGCCATTACTTGATACAACATTGCCCACTGTCGCCCCTAACCAAGTCGCATTTATCCTTTTCACCTCTGGAAGTACAGGAACACCAAAGGGCATAGTCATGGAGCACATCAATTGGAGTACCAGTATTACTCAGGCTGGCATGGCGATGGGTTTTACCTCACAGACGCGCTGTCTACACTTTGCATCGTATGCATTTGATGCTAGCATTTACGAGGTCTTTAATACGTACGTATATTCTGGAATTTTTCTTTTCTCGCGTCTGAAAGCATCCGGCAGCAGGGTCGGCTTTTGCGTCGCATATCCCAAATCTCTACACTTCTAATGCGTACTGACGTGTGACTCGCCTAGTTTGGGGTTTGGGGGTTGTTTATGTATCGTCTCGGAACATGATCGCATGAACAATCTAGCCTCCTTCATCTCTGATCAGCGCATCAATTTAGCTGTACTTACTCCTTCTACGGTGGCGCTTTTGCAGCCCGAGGATGTCCCTACCCTGAAAACACTCGTCGTCGGCGGTGAAGCTCTCACGTACCACCTCGTGGATCTATGGGCGAATAAAGTAAGCTTGATCAACGCATATGGCCCCGCGGAAGGTACTATCTGTTGTGCCGGCAAAGTCCCAGCTACAGGATGGAAATGTGGCACGATTGGACACATGATGGGTAGTCATGGGTGGATCGTTGACCGCTCAAACCACATGAAACTCGCTGCCATCGGCGCGGTTGGGGAACTTATCATCGAGGGACCTGTAGTCACAAGAGGATACCTTGACGAGCCGGAGAAGACAGCAGCAGCATACATCGAAATACCTCCCTGGCTGTTGGGCTTCCGGTCGAAGGGCACTGAAGGGCGCCTGTATAAGACCGGTGACCTTGTCCAATATAATATGGACGGTACAATCCGCTTTTTCGGCCGGATAGAAGGACAGACCAAACTCAGAGGCCAGCGCATAGAGCTTGGAGAGGTTGAATATCACGTGAGAAAATCCTTCCCCGTCATTGCTGACGTTGTCGCCGAGGTCATAGTACCACCCGGCGAAGGAAGGACACCCCTCCTAGTTGCATGCATCCTTGTAGGCGAACAAACCGCAGACAATGCGAAGGGCCTCTTCCATGAGCCGACACGATCCTTCCGCGAAAGGACCCACGAGGCAAGACTCAAGCTCTCCAACTCGATCCCATCTTATATGGTCCCGGCGGCATTTCTTCCCCTGTGTCGGCTCCCTCTGTCGAGGAGTGGGAAATTAGATCGCCGGCAGATTCAGGAAGCCTGCAGCTTGTTGTCTCTCGACCAGATCCACGAGTACTCCGCCGAGGCTAAAGTCGCCAAGCGTGCACCATCCACAAGCATCGAGAGGACGCTACAACGGATCTGGGCGCGAGTATTGAACATGGAGGCGAGCTCTATCGGTGTGGACGATAATTGGATGAGACTGGGAGGTGATTCGATTCAGGCCATGCGGGTAGTCGCTCAATGTGCCGCTGCCGGATTAAGAACATCGGTTGGAGCTCTCTTCCGTGGAAAAACCATCGGTCAGATGAGTCTAAGAACCGAACATATGCATTCAAAACCTACACTGGCAACCGAACGACTGAATTCCCTGTTTGATTTGTCGCCTATACAGCAGATGTTCTTTGACACCGCTGGCTCACACTACAGCCATTTTAACCAGGGATTATCATTTCGTCTTTCCAAACCAGTATCGTCTAAGACGATCCAAAGAGCTGTCCGGTGGATCGTCGACAATCACTCTATGCTCCGTGCCCGCTTTATTGAAACATCCAGAGGTCGGTGGAAGCAAATGATTACGGATGACACCGACGGGAGCTACTCCTATCGCGAAAGTAGGATTGAAAGCCGCGACGAAGCGGCCCCTTTACTTCAATCCGACCAGGAGGGCTTGGATATCCAACATGGGCCCCTTTTCATTTGTCATCTGATTCATGATGGCAAGGAGAATCAGCAGTACCTCTCCCTCACGGCCCACCATCTCATCATCGACATTGTGTCTTGGCAAATACTCTTATCGGACATTGAAACCCTGCTTGTAGGCCAACAAACACCAGTGCCACCATCTCTATCCTTTCAGACTTGGTCCCAACTACAGGCTAAATATGCAGCGGAAAAACTTTGCCCTAGCGATATATTGTCTTACTCTGCACCAAACGTACCCACAGACTATTGGGGATTTGATCTCCGCAATAATCGCTGGGAAGATGCGATCGAGGATTGGTTTGTGCTAGGCGAGCAAGAGACGCAAGCTCTCCTTGGGAATGCCAATGATGCCCTTAGAACCCAGCCGGTAGAGATTCTACATGCGGCGCTTTTACAGGCCTTTGCACGTGTATTCCCCGATCGGCCCGTTCCTGCGGTCTTTAGTGAGGGCCACGGTAGAGAGCCGTGGGCCCCTAACGTGGATCCATCGGGGACTGTCGGCTGGTTCACGACCATCTGGCCGGCCGAGGTATCCGTTCAGCCCGAGGATAATCTCTTGGATATTGTTCGAAAAACGAAGGATGCCCGTAGAAGTGTGAAGAGCAACGGATGGGCGCACTTTACGTCTCGCCATTATCACTCTGATAGCGCTGCTCAATTCCGGGAGTTTGGACCGCTGGAGATTCTGTTCAACTACCACCCGGGCTTTGTGGAGGATAAAACGTTCCTACTGCAGCCGTTTGACTTGACAACTGGAGAACTCTGCCAGATTGCTCCCAAAATGACACGATTTTCCCTGGTTGATGTGCTCGCCGAGGTTCATGGTTCCCGGCTGTGCTATAATTTCATTTATAATCGACACATGCGACATCACCAATCGTCCATTCGAGACTGGATTGAACAGACACAGCGTTGCCTTGAGTCGGCCTCTGTGATCCTTTCTGGAAAGAAGCCGTCTTTCACCATGTCCGACTTTCCGCGATTAAATTACTCCTCCCTTGAAATGGAAACCTTCAGCCAAAACGTCATTTTACCTCTGGCGGGCAAATCACTGGAAATCGAAGATGCTTACAAGTGTTCTCCAATTCAAGATGGCATTATGCTCTCGCAAGCCAAGGTCGCAGGACAATATATGGACAGATTCTTCTGGTCCGTGAAGTCAAGCAATGGTTCCCAGGTGCACCCAGAGAAACTTACCGAGGCTTGGCAGAAGGTCTTGCAGAGACACCCCCTTCTCCGTACCGTGCTTTACGAGAACCCTGGCCGGAATGGTCACTACAACCAACTGGTGCTGAAAACGGCGCCGGCTGGCATGTCAGTGATTTTGCCCGCCAGCCACGACCCAAGGCAAGAACTTGAAAGACATAAATTTGACATGCCTCTTTTGAGTCCGCCGCACCGTCTGGCAGTCTGTGCATCACCTACTGGTTATGTCAAGTGTCTGCTGGAGATCAACCACGCTATTATTGATGGTTATTCTCGGCAGATAATCTTGCGCGACCTAAGTCTAGCATACGAGAATAACTTGGACGTGACACCTCGACAATCGTATCGGGATTATGTGGAATACATTGACACCTGTCCTATGGATGAGGCCAAGTCTTACTGGGAGCGGTATCTCATGTCGGTTGAACCATGCACGCTCCCATCATCACCACCATGCCTGGTGCCGAAAGACGCCACGGGACTCTTGAACTTCGCTCTGCCATTTGCCCAGGCGTTGCGGGATTTTTGTTCCCAACAGGAGCTGACACTATCAAACATTTTCCAGCTCGCTTGGGCTCTGGTGTTAAGGCTGTATGTCAACTCAGAATCGGTATGTTTTGGATACATGACGTCGGGAAGAGACGTCCCCATTGTCGATATCGACGATACTGTTGGTCCAATTATCAACATGCACATCTGTCGCACAGTCATGGGACCGAATGAGACGATTATGGGGTTGCTCAACAAAAATCAAGCCAACTATGTTGAAAGCCTGATACACCAGCATCTTTCCCTCACAGATAAGGTGAGAACCACGAAAACTTCAGCGTCAGCTCTTTTCAACACCATCATGTCTGTCCAGACGGAAATTGAGGGGCGTAACGATCAAAGTGCCCTGCTCTTTGATGATTTCAGGGGAGCCAGCAAAACCGAGGTAAGTTCTTTAGTACCTGGCAGACGCCCCTCAGGTTTGATATCATAATGACTTATTGACTCCAGTACGATATGGTCTTGAACATTGGAGTACTAGAACATGAAATCGACGTCTCGTGGGAATATAGCGCCGCTTTCATTTCCGAAGAACAAGTTCAAAATATTGCCGACGCATTTCAACAGGCCTTGCTCAGCATCATGTCACAGCTTCACCTAAAAGTCACGGATATCAGCCTATTTGGAGCGTTGAGCAGGCACCGAGTTGCCCAGTACAATAAGCACGAGGCGCTAGCTATGGATCAACGCGCCGACAAACTCATTGAAAAACAGTGTCTAGCTCGACCCACGGCCATAGCTGTCGATGCGTGGGACGGGAGCTTTACATATGAAGAGATAGACAAACTGTCCAGTTTTGTAGCCACAGAACTGAGACGTTGTGGCGTTGGGCCAAACAAACTCGTGCCTCTGTGCTTTGACAGGTCACGGTGGACACCCGTCGCTCTACTTGGAGTCCTGAAGTCTGGTGGCGCGTTTATGCTATTAGACTCTTCTCACCCGATCGCAAGACTTCAGGAGATCTGCAAAGATGCTGATGCATCCCTTGTGCTGACATCGGAACGCAAGAGCAAGCTGGCAGCCCAGCTTTGTCCGCATATTTTGATGATTGATGAACAGGTTGTTACCTGGGAGAATCAAGACTCACAACCAAAGCAAGACACTGCTAGGGACAATGAAGACATCGCCTATCTCATTTTTACCTCTGGGTCTACCGGAAAACCGAAAGGGGTAATGATTTCGCATGGGGCACTAGCGACGAGCGCAGTCTCTCACGGTAACGCTCTTCTTATGGATAACCACTCCCGGGTCCTGCAATTCGCTTCCTACGCGTTTGATGCGGCTGTCTTAGAGCATATTACGTCCTTGATCATGGGGGCTTGTATCTGTATCCCATTGGACACCGAGAGACATAATATTCCAAAATCCGTGGCTGTTTTTGAGGCAAATTGGGTGTTCTTAACCCCGGCCGTGGCAAGAGCGCTTGATCCGTCTGACTTTCAGACGATACGTACCCTTGTTATAGGTGGGGAGGCTATCACTGAGAAAGAGCTTAATGCATGGCGCACCCGTGTCAATCTACTCCTCGCGTACGGACCGACCGAATGCACTATTATCTCGTATGCACGGCCTGTCAACGAGAAGATCAGTGACGGCCGGACATTGGGACGTTGCATTGGTGGTAGCGGATGGGTTGTAAATCCTGACGATTCGAATCAACTTGTTCCCGTTGGTGCTGTTGGTGAGCTATTAATAGAAGGACCCATTGTTGGTCTGGGCTACTTGAATGACCCCGAGAAGACGGCAGACGCTTTCATTGACCCGCCTCCGTGGCTGGTTGAGTTGCGAGGGAATTCTGCTCGTCACATTTACAAGAGCGGCGATCTAGTGCGTTATACCGACAATGGCGAGATTCGGTTTGTTGGAAGGAAAGATCTACAGGTGAAACTAAGGGGAAACAGAATCGAACTGGGCGAAGTTGAGTCACACCTCCGCGCCTCTTTTCCCGGTATCCGTGATGCTGTTGCGGAAATTGTCAAGCCAGAAGGTGATGACCGACAAGCAATGCTTGTCGCCTTTGTGTACAGCAGTGATTGTGAGTCGCAGGCGGAAGAAGCCATGATGCCGGACCACACACCCGAGGCGTTGTTCGGAAAACCCAGTCCGGATTTTTCTAGACAAGCTCAACTCATGGAAGCCCAGATGAGCAAGTCTCTGCCGGCCTACATGATCCCCATGGTCTATCTCCCTCTTCGGTACATTCCACTCACTGGAAGCGGGAAGTTGGACCGGAAGAAGCTTCGCGCAATGGCGGCTCTCCTTTCGCCCCAACAGCTTGAGCAGTACGACACTCCTACCAATTCTAACGAAATACCCACTACCACGAATGAGCTCTTACTCCAGCAAGTGTGGGCACGTGTCTTGAATAAAGATCTTGAATCTGTGGGCTTGCATAGCAATTTCTTCCGCATAGGAGGAGATTCAATAGCAGCTATGCAGGTAGTCTCGCAATGCAGCGCAGCAGGCATCACTGTAACAGTGGCCGACATCTTCCGCTACAAAACTATCTCACAACTTTCATCTGTCTTGCGGAAATCAGTTGCCTCCAATTACCCTCCGGAAAAGGTGAATACACCATTTGAACTCACGCCAATCCAGAAGATATACTTTGATGCTGCGCCGCTAGGCAATCACCATTTCAACCAGAGCTTCTTCCTCCGCATAACCAGGTCCATTGATGCGGAGCAGCTGGGTAGTGCACTTCATGAGATTGTGCAGAGACACTCCATGCTCCGAGCCCGATTTTCTCAAAATCAGCACGGAGAATGGAGGCAAACTATCACCTCGAATGTCTCTACCAGTTATCGTTACCAGCAACATGCTATTGGAACCATTGACTCCACTGATCCGATCCTTTCGGAGAGCCAGTTAGCAATTGATCTGCAACAGGGCCCTATCATGGTAGCTGATCTCATCACCGTTGCTGGCAGTGAACAATATCTGTTCATTGCTGCACACCACTTGGTCACGGATTTGGTGTCTTGGCGAATTATACTAGGAGGCCTAGAGAATTATCTGAGCGAAGGCTCCATGCCTTTGGCTGCCCCATTGTCCTTCCAAACTTGGTGCACGTTGCAGAGAGAGTATGCCACAGCCAATCTTGATCCCGAACATGCAAGACTAGATACTCAGCTGCCACAGCCCCCCAACGACTACTGGGGCATGGACGGGAAATCTAACTTAGTTAAGGATAATCTACATGCTGGCTTTACTCTCAGTGAGCAGACTACCACGACATTGATGGAAGTTGCAAACAATGCTTTGCAGTCGAAGCCTGTGGAATTGTTCCAGGCGGCAGTGATTTACTCCTTCGCTCAAACCTTCCGAGATCGCTTGCCTCCATCCTTGTGGAATGAAGGACACGGTCGAGAACCGTGGGATTCACGAATCGATTTATCCGGAACTGTTGGTTGGTTTACAACAATGTGGCCGTTGTTTATTTCAATAGAGAAATGCAACCTCATTGATGTCATTACTCGCACGAAAGACAAGCTCCGAACTGTACCTAGTAACGGCTGGGCACATTTCGCTTCTTCTTTACACCCCAAAGCTCAGGACTCATTCAAGTCCAGAAATCTTAAAGAAGTTACATTCAACTTCGTCGGGGCTTACCAACAGCTTGAACGCTCCGACTCGCTGTTCCAGATGACTACTAGGCCTTCGACTTCCGTATCCGACGCTTCCCAGGAACTATCCCGTTTCTCCGTCATCGACATTGTGGTAGAGTTGAAGGGCAATTGCCTTCAGTTCGGTTTCCACTTCAACAAGCACGCGGCCGGATATCGCCCTATTCCGGAATGGATTACCAATTGTGAGCAGTCTCTGATAGAGATGGCAAGGATACTGCCGTCGCAACCGCTAACCTTTACATTGGCGGATTTTCCACTGCTCCCCCTGACCTACAACACATTGCAGAAGTTTGCGACAGATTCCTTGGCGCAACACGGTATACAAACGACCAATGTCGAAGACGTCTATCCGTCCTCTCCAATCCAACGAGGAATACTGCTAAGTCAAGCCAAAGAGGCTCACCATTACCAAACTCACATCATCTGGAAGATGAAGTCGAGCAAGGGCTCTTGGGTCGATATTGACCGCGTCATTGCTGCATGGCGAAGAATAGTAGCACGCCATCCAATCTTCCGAACTGTCTTCGTTAACAGTATTTCCCAGGACGACTTCGTAGATCAAGTTGTTCTCAAGAACATAACGGCTGAAGTCATCATCATGGCACCAGATGAAGAGAACAATCTGCTTTCGGCGCTTTCTGAACAACCCAAATTTGCTGTTGGCAACGGAAAACTCCCTTATCGGTTCTCGATCGGCCAAACGCTAGCCGGAGGCGTCTTGTGTGGCCTTGAAATAAGCCATGCACTGTATGACGGGACAACCAAGCAGAATGTCCTGCATGAACTGGAACGTGGGTATCGGGGGGATCTCACGTCGCGTCCAGGGCCGTCTTATTCGGACTACATCTCCTATCTCCGAAATCAGTCAGGAGCATTACATCTCGAATATTGGACAAACTACCTCAATGGCGTCTCTCCCTGCTATTTTCCAGCAACCAATGCAAATGAAGAGCAAGGCGCTGAGAATACTCTACAGTCCATTGGGATCGATATTGGCGATAGTTCGATCCTACGGCGTTTCTGCGAAGTGAGCAATTTGACAATTTCCAACATCTGCCAAGTTGCATGGGGCATAGTGTTGAAGTCATACGTTAATTCTGATGATATTTGCTTTGGGTACCTGTCAGCGGGGCGCGATATACCCATCCCACATGCCCATGAGGCCATGGGGCCGTTCATCAACATGCTCGTCTGCCGGATAGATCTTTCCGACTCGAAGCCTCTAATGAAAACGCTCCAAGACAACCAAAACTCCTTCGTTGACAGCCTAAAATATCAACACTACCCCCTAGCCAATATTCTCCGCGCTGCGGAACTACCGAGCGGGGAATCATTATTCAACACGGCCATGTCACTCCAGAACGTCAAACACGTTCACACAGAAAACCAATCACCTCTGGAGCTCGAAGTTATTGGTGGTAGAGACCCCTCCGAGGTAAATATGAACACCAGTACTCTGCAAAAATGCTCTTCCAGCTTGCTAACATTCAATACAGTATGATATCACAGTTCACGTTATTGTAGGGCCCGAGCGCATAACTATAACACTGATGTATTGGGAATCTTTTATGCCCGAAAATATTGCCAATGGCATCGCCGGTGCCCTATCCAAAACGATCCACGAAATAACTACCAAGCCCGAGGCGCCTCTCGGCGCGATTGAGGTAGTTGGCGACCGTAGTCGCGAGGTGTTGCACGATTGGAGTGGAACTGTGATACCACCCGAGTTAACCCTTCTTCACGACTCCATTCACCAACGGTGTTTAGCCCAACCCAACGCTACTGCCGTTGATGCTTGGGACGGGCAATTCACATATAGCGAGGTCGATGAGCTAAGCTCCAAGCTCGCATTACACCTTGCGCAGTACGCCCCGGGCCCAGGTATATTTATCCCCATCTGCTTCGAGAAATCTCGGTGGACCGCTGTTGCGATTCTCGCCGTCATGAAGACTGGGTCACCCTTCGTTCTACTGGATCCGTCACAGCCTTCACGGCGTTTACAAGATATTTGCGGGATTATCGGGGCTTCTGTTGTCGTCGCATCTGAAGAGCAAACCGCCCTAGTTAGTACCTTCACACAACATGCAGTGACCGTCGGTGACCAGCATCGCGAGTGGGTGAATATTGGATCCGGACAACTGCGTAGCACATCCCCTGATGAGATTATGTGCGCGATCTTTACCTCAGGCTCCACCGGCGTGCCAAAGGGGGTTCAAATTTCTCATTCTGCCTTCGCTACAGGCGTCAGAGAGCATAGCGTGGCCATGAAAATCAATCAGGATTCACGCGTCCTGCAGTTGACCTCGTATGCCTTCGACATGAGTATTGCTGAGCATCTCACAACCCTTCTGAAAGGTGGTTGCGTTTGTGTGCCGTCTGACGAAGAGCGAAAGCAATCCCTTGCCCAGGCCGTCTCTCGTTTGCAAGCCGATTGGGTATTCATGACGCCTTCCATGGCTCGGATATTGGACCCTGACAGCTTCCCATCCATCAAACGAATGATGCTCGGTGGAGAAATAGTTTCGGAAAAAGAACTAAGCATGTGGCGAGACAAACTTGATTTATACATCATTTATGGGCCAACCGAGTGCGTTGTATGTTGTGCCATAACAGAACGCGTAACGGAGGAAATGATTGCGAGAAACTTGGGATCAACATTTGGCTGCAGATCGTGGATTACGGACCCGAATAACCACGAGCGATTACTTCCTGTCGGTGCCATCGGTGAGCTCCTGCTAGAAGGTCCCATCGTGGCTCAAGGGTATCTTGGCGAGCCTACGAAAACAGCCGCAGTATTCATAGAACCGCCTTCTTGGTTAAAAGCATTCGATGACCAGCCATCCCCAGTATACAAGACTGGCGATCTCGTCAAATACAACACGGACGGTACACTTCATTATATCTCCAGAAAAGATACCCAGGTAAAGGTTAGGGGACAACGACTTGAATTAGGCGAGGTCGAGCATCACATTCGACGTTGTTATCCGCGGGCTACTGACGCTGTGGTTGAACTCGTTGTGCCTGAAGACAAGTCTTGCGGGCCACTCCTGGTCGCCTTCATATACATCAAAACAGAAGAGCCAACGAAATCCACTGACATACTAGCTCGACCTTCTTCCGAGTTCCGTTTCGAAGCAGATGCGGCTGAGAACTCCCTCAATGAACAGTTGCCAAGCTACATGGTACCGACGCTTTACCTGCCTCTGCGGGGACTGCCCCTTACCACAAATGGCAAAGTTGACCGCCGTCTGTTACGCCAACGTGCTGCCATGCTGCCTCAAGATGAAATTCTCTCATATAGAGCACCTGTGGCGATGAAGACCCAACCGTCCAACGATACGCAACGAAAACTACAAGCGGCTTGGTCCAAGGTGCTAAACCTCGTTCCAGAGCACATCGGCATGGATGACAGCTTCGTGCGGCTTGGCGGAGACTCAATTTCGGCCATCCAAGTTGTGGCACACTGCGCCAGCCAGCAGCTACATGTGAGAATATCCGATATTTTCCGCTATAAGACAATTTCCTTGATCAGTGAGCACACGGCTACCTCGCAAACGTTGATTCCAATGCCCGAGGTGAAAACTGAAACGGCATTTTCGCTCACGCCGATTCAACACATGTTCTTCGACGCCGCCCCAGACGGAGTTAATCACTTCAATCAAAGCTTCTTCTTCCGAGTGAATAGATCCATCGATTCGACGTCGTTGTATACAGCCGCTAGACAGCTTGTATCTCGTCACCACATGCTCAGAGCACAATTCAGGAAGTCGAATGATGGCCACGCAGTGGCCGATTCATGGCACCAACTAATCTCAAGTGATGTTAATAAGAGCTTCAGATACAAGGAACATCAAATATCGTCATTGAGCGAGTCAAAGGGCATCATCAACGCCAGCCAGAAATCGATGAGCCCTGAAAATGGTCCTGTATTTGCTGTTGAGCTAATCAATACTATATCTGGTGACCAATTCCTATTCTTGGTTGCTCACCACTTGGTAGTGGATCTTGTATCATGGCGAATCATCATCAAAGATATTGAGGAGTTCTTAACACGAGGATCTATCAGCTCCCAGCCTTCATTACCTTTCCAAACTTGGGCTCGTCTTCAAGCAGAGTACGCTTCGAAGCACCTTCATCCCGAAAGCGCATTTACTGGTAATATCCCACCACCTAACCTAGACTACTGGGATGTCGCCGGCCGAAGCAACCTCGTGAAAGATGGCGTTCAGAAGGAGTTTATGCTCAGTGAAGAGACAACGCGATCACTTTTCGGGCCGGCCAACTCCGTGTATGACACTCGGCCGGTCGAACTGTTCCAGGCTGCGCTCCTCCATTCATTCATGCTCACATTCAAAGATCGCACGCAACCCCCGGCAATTTTCTCTGAGGGCCATGGTCGAGAAGTATGGGACTCGAGCATCAATATTGTCGATACAGTAGGCTGGTTTACTACTATTTCCGGCACATATATCGAGTCGCATGATGTGATGGATATCTTACGCCAGACCAAGGATCGCCGACGCAACCTGCGCGACAAAGGCTTCGCTTACTTTGCTTCGCGCTACTTGAATCCTCGGGGCCGCTCTGCCCTTCATTATGATGGGCCGCTCGAAGTCATCTTCAACTTTACGGGTCACTATCAGCAGCTTGAGCGATCCGATGCCCTCTTGTCAGCAGTCAATGACTTCGAACATGGCGTTCTAGATGTCGCAGGCGACTCGCCACGCTTCGCTGTCTTCGACGTGATTGCAACGCCCTCTTGCAATCGCCTACGCTTCAGCTTTTTCTACAATAAGCACGCGGCCGAGACTCGCCCAGTAGACCTGTGGATTTCCAATTATGAGCAATCTCTCTGTGAACTTGCCAGAACGTTACCATCCCTTGCACGATCCTATAGTCTTGTTGACTTCCCGCTCATGCCCTTCACCTACTCCACGCTGGATAAGTTTACGAGCGTGACTCTCCCCGAGTGGGGGCTGTCTCTTGCAGACATAGAGGACGCATACCCATGCTCCCCAATCCAGAATGGCATGCTTGTCAGCCAGTCAAAAGAGGCATTTGTTTATGAGAATCGGTTCTTGTGGAGGATTACTTCAGCATCTTCTCCCCATAGCGTAACTGCGGCCAGGTTTGCGCGGGCTTGGCGAATGGTGGCCCAAAAACATGCTATCCTACGAACGTGTTTTGTGGCAAGTCAATGCCAAGGTAACTACGTGGATCAAGTTGTTTTACGTGATCTTCCGGAAAACGTCATTACAATCTTGCCCACGGCTACAACACCTATACAAATTCTTGAGAACCGAGTTGCGACCGTGTCGCCGAAGGGCTCTCCACCCTACCATCTGACACTGTGCCAATCCTCTGCCGGGGAACTATTCTGTCTTCTCGAGATGAATCATGCTTTATTGGACGGCACCTCACTTCAAATTATGACCCGAGACGTAGGTCACGCCTATGAGAATTCCCTCCCAACCAGTCCCGGGCTATTGTACAGTGATTATATCAAGTACATCCAGTCTCTCCCAGTGGATGTATCCAAGGATTATTGGCAACAGTATCTAGCTGGGAGCGAGCCATGTCTGTTTACGACACCACAGACCGGAGATGCACCTCGGAAATTTCAATCAGCTTGTGCGCAGATACCCGGCGCTGCTCGGCTCCGTAAGCTGTGTGAGACGCACGACTTGACGATAGCCAATATCTTCCACTTAGCCTGGAGTCTGGTTCTTCGGGCCTACACGGGATCAGATGATGTTTGCTTTGGTTACCTCACCACCGGCCGTGACATCCCACTTGTCGGAGTTGAGCACGCACTTGGTCCGTTTATCAACATGCTTGTTTGCAGGACCAAGTTCTCTGTCGATGTCCCATTGGCACAATTGCTTCAATGCACACAGGAAGACTACTTGCTGAGTACCAAGCACCAGCATCTCTCCCTGGCAGAGATCAAGCGTTCGCTAAACCTTCCTAACCTCCCACTCTTCAACACTGCTGTTTCTTTTCAGAGAGCCGGAATGGCCGCGGGTGCGACGGAAGCCCCCTCCATCCAGATTGAGTCGGTGAATGGAGAGGATCCCACTGAGGTAAGCACTAAAACATCACTTTTGCTCAGGATAAGGCTAATGAAAGACCAGTATGATATAACGCTAAACGTATGGGACGAAGGCCATACTATCGAACTAGCCCTGAAATATTGGACAAGCTCTCTGACCGAGTCTCAGGCCGCTATTGCTTTGGATACCGTGGTACAGGCTGTTTCAGAAATTATATCCAAAGTTTCCCAGCCTGTAGGTGACATCGATCTGTTCGGCCCCGGGAGCAGAACGCGAGTCATGAAACGGAATGAGCATGTTCCTCCTCGCGTTGACCGCTGCGCGCATGAACTTATCAAGGAACGCAATGCGGAGAGGCCAAGTGCCCCTGCTATCCATGCTTGGGATGGCCAGTTCACCTATGGGGAACTTGAGGCAAAGGCGGACGAGCTGGCAACACACCTGACTCGACACTGCGGCGTTGGCCCTGAAGTGTTTGTCCCCGTCTATTTCGAAAAGTCAAAGTGGACGATGGTTGCCATTCTTGCGATTTTAAAAGCCGGCGGTGCATTTGTCTTGATGGACCCTTCTCATCCCATGCAGCGCCTAAGGAACATTTGCGAGGATGTCAAGGCCTCAGTTGTCGTAACATCAGAGGCCAAAGCATCTGATGCCGCTCAATTTGGTCTTCGCGTTGTTCCAATTGGCGACAAGCTGTTTGGTTGGGCAACCGACCTCGAGTTGCCATTCGTTCCGGTTGCGTCAACACCAAGTAACCCAATTTACGTCGTGTTTACCTCCGGTTCAACCGGTCGACCCAAGGGCTGTGTGCACACTCATGCATCATGGTGTACTAGCGCGGAGACCAGCCGCATTGGTCTCTTTCTTGACGAGACCTCGCGGGTTCTACAATTTGCATCATACGCGTTCGATATTAGTATCGCTGATATGCTCCTTACTCTCCTCGCCGGAGGTTGTGTTTGTAAGCAAATGGTTTATTTTCCATCATGTACTCTGCACAAGTGCCAACATAACTATTTTCTTGTTTTGGGTCCCTGATTATCCCGTTAAAAAAAAGCACTATTAGAGAACCATTTACTGACTTGGGGTAATGTAGGCGTCCCCTCCGACGAGCAGCGGCAGTCGGATTTGGTCGGTGCTATCAATAACTTACAAACTAACTGGGCAGTTCTAACGCCGTCCGTTACTCGAATAATTGACCCTAAAAGCGTATCGTGCATCAAGACACTTGTTACTGGCGGGGAACTCCTTGCGCCAAGGGATGTCACAAAGTGGAAGCACAGTGCTCATTTGCTGAATCTTTATGGCCCGGCTGAGTGTGCTATCCTAACATCTCTTAATCGTTATTGGGCAAATGAGAAGGATCCGAATAACATTGGGCTCCCACTCAGTGCCGCATGTTGGATTACAGACCCCGACGACTATGAGAAGCTGGTCCCAGTCGGAACAGTGGGTGAATTGCTTGTTGAAAGCCCCATTATCGGTCGTGAATACATTGACCAGCCAACCAAAACCGCTGCCTCCTTCCTGGACTACCCAGCGTGGCTGAAGAATATCCGACCTGGCGCCACGGGGCGGCTGTACCGAACGGGGGACCTCGTTCAATACCTGGATGATGGATCCATGAGATACATTGGCCGCCGCGACGAGCAGGTCAAACTTCGTGGGCAACGCATTGAACTTGGCGAGGTCGAGTACCACTTGCAACAGAAATTCCCCGGTGCCAAAAATGTTCTTGCAGAGGTCGTCAGGTTCCCTGAGGATGACAGGCGGCCCGCGCTCATGGCTTTCATCGAGCTCGAAAATAACCCCGAATCACAACACAACGACGCCAGCATCTTTGGGGTCCCCGACGACGGCTTTATGCATGCTGTAATGACAACGAAGTCGCAGCTAGATAGCCTGCTGCCCGTTTACATGGTCCCCACGATATTCATACCTCTCGCTCGCCTCCCCCTTACAAAAACCGGTAAAACCGACAGGCGATCCGTGCGACTGGCAGCAGCCGGTCTGACCCGCGAGAAAATTGGAATTTTCATGTCTATGAGTGCATTGAAGAGCCCGCCCACCAACGATGCTGAACGACAATTCCAGCAGCTCTTTGCTGAGATGTTCAGCCTAGAGGTTGATGATATCAGCAGAGAGGACAACTGGTTCCGCCTGGGTGGCGACAGCATCTTAGCGATGACCCTGATTCCTAGGGCTCGGGAGGCAGGCTACAGTATCAAGATGGCTGATATTTTCAATCATCCCAAACTTGCTAGCTTAGCCGCTGCAGCCGTCCGAACAACGGACTTTGTACCGTCCACAATACCTCCATTTGCTCTCATCGGTGGTCAAGCCAACAAAGATACTCTCGTCCAACTCGCAGCAGCGCAATGTGGCTTACCAGCTAACTTCATTGAAGATATATACCCAACAACCGCTTTGCAGGAAGGCCTGATTGCCTTGGCTGCCAAGCGGCCAGGCCACTACATCGCCACCTTCGAGTACGAACTCGCCGAAGACCTTGACATAGACAGGTTTGTTGCTGCATGGGATACCACAGCGGTTGCTAATGCCATTCTGCGAACCCGCATTATCCAATCAGACTCGTTAGGATTCTTTCAGGTCGTGGTGCGCCACTCTATTGCCTGGCAAACGTGTGAGGATCAACAAGCGTACGAGGCACACGTCGAGTCATTGAAAATGAGCCTGGGAGATCAGCTGGTACATTTCGGGTTGGCCCAGCAGAGGGACAACACTCGAAAGTGTGCCAAGTTCCTCCTTACCCTCCATCACGCACTCTACGATGGAGGTTCGCTAACACGTCTATGGAGCCAAGTTCAGTCTGCTTATAATGGAAGGTCACTGTCTCCCCAACCATTCAACCGGTTTATCCAATACACGCTCACTACTGAAGGAGCTGATGACTTCTGGAGATCCGAATTCGAGGGACTCAACGCGGCTGTTTTTCCAGCTCTGCCGTCAGCTCAATACATTCCAGACCCAACTTCCTCTCTCCTATACACCATGTCCGCGGTCACGCACCAATCAGCCCATTATACCACATCAACCGCAATCCAGCTCGCCTGGGCCATAGTGATGTCCTGCTACACCGACTCCGCCGATATTCTCTACGGACTGACAGTCAACGGGCGCAGCGCCCCCGTGGATGGTATAGAGGATACTACGGGTCCGACCTTTGCAACCTTCCCTATGCGTACCCAGGTCCACAAGGATCATACAGTGCACGAAGCTTTAGCATCCATCAAGGAGAAGACGGTTTCCATGATGCCATTCCAGCATTACGGTATGCAGAATATTCGCAAACTGAGTCGAGACGCAGCAGCAGCTTGCAATTTCCAGTGCCATATGGCCATCCAGGCGCCGGCAAGCATTACTAGCAACCAGCTTCTCACGGACGCCCGAACCAAACACGAAGACTACGGGGCCTTTGCCAACTACGCCTTTGTGATTGTATGCCATCTTCCTACAAAGGGCCAGAGCGATATTATCGTATCCGTTAACTACGACAAGAACATTGTCGATCCACTAGAGGCGAATAGGATGGTTCGACAGCTTGAACACATCCTGCGTCAGATCGAGCTATCACAGAGCAAACCAGAGTCGAAATCCATTCAACTACGCAACCTCGACCTTGTAAGTCCGGAAGACAGACAGCAGCTTGCAGCCTGGAATTCAGTACTCCCGCCATCCGACGATTCCTGCCTCCACGACTTAGTCCTCCGCCATGCTATTGACCGCCCCGATGCTCCCGCAATCTCCGCATGGGACGGAGAGATGACTTTCAAAGACCTTGACTCTGCCTCTGCCATTCTTTCGCAGCAGCTGCAGGCCCTCGGTGTCCAGCCAGGATCGCTCGTGCCCATACTGTTTGACAGATCCAAGTGGGTTGTTGTGTCCATGATAGCACTTCATCGAATCGGGGCTGGCTGTGTCAATATTGATCCTGTACACCCGAAGGAGAGAATCCAACACATCCTAGAATGCACGGGAGCCAAGTTCTTTCTATGTTCCCCAGGCTACAGTGAGTCCATAGTGTTCGACAATACTATACTCGTTACGGTGCCCGTTCAAGGCCAACAACCCCGGGCAGAGGACCTCTGCGCGCCCCCAGTCACCCCCCATGACGTCGCTTTCGTCATTTTCACCTCGGGCAGTACGGGAAGGCCAAAAGGAATACTCATGGAGCACGCCAATCTTGCCTCTAGCATTCGTGGGTTTACTACGGAGGCACATCTCGACCAAAATGCTCGTGGTCTTCATTTCTCATCGTACACCTTCGACGCGTGTATCTACGAGATCTTCGGCGTTCTGGTGAACGGTGGCTGTATTTGCATACCGAGCGAATTCGACCGCATGAACAACGTGGCGTCCTTCATCAACAAGCACGAAGTAAATTGGGCCGTTTTCACACCTTCATACATCGCGCTCTTGGAGCCAAAGAGTATCCCGACCATGCGCACTATATGCATTGGAGGCGAGGCAGTCACGCAGGAAAATGTCCGTACGTGGGCTTCGAAAGTCAACTTGGTGAGCTTGTATGGCCCCGCGGAGGCAACAATTTGCGCAGGCTGTCCTCTTCCCCCAAGCGGCTGGAGGCCAGGCACAATCGGCCGTGTCACGGGAGGTGTGGGATGGGTCGTTATGCCTTCCGATCGTTCACGGCTTGCCCCCATCGGCACCCCTGGTGAGCTTGTGATCGAGGGGGCTGTTGTTACGCGCCGTTACATTGGCGACCCGGCAAGGACCGCGGCCGCATACTCGACAAGCCCATCCTGGCTTCGCCCGTTCAGACAGGGCTATCCTGAATCGAGGGTGTATTATAGCGGGGATCTTGTTTGCTACAACGCCGACGGGACTATTTGCTATCTGGGGCGTGTCGACACCCAAGTCAAACTACGAGGACAGCGGATTGAGTTGGGTGAGGTGGAGCACCATGTGCGAAATACCTTCCCTAATGTCATCGATGTCGTTGTTGAAATGGTGCGGCCTAATGGTGGCGCTCCCATATTGGTTGCATTCGTTGCCAATACCGCCTCCTCCACAGACCGTGCCACCGACAAATTGTTCAACCCTCCAAGCGAAGAATTCCTGGCCCAGGCCGAGGCAGCCACTCGCAAGCTCAGCAGCGTTGTCCCGAGCTATATGGTTCCAGCCCTCTTCATGCCCTTGTCTGAGATCCCCCGCGCTACCAGTGACAAGGCTAACCGACGACTGTTGAGAGAAGAGGGCGCCAAACTTTCACAGGAAGAGATTCAAGCGTTCGCCGGTAGCAGGGCCACGAAGCGGCGGCCGAAGACCGAGCAGGAAGAGACTCTGCTGTCTCTCTGGGTTCAGACATTCAAAGTCTCCCAGGACGATATCGGGGCCGATGACAATTTCTTGAATCTAGGTGACTCCATCGCCGCCATCCAACTTTCGGGTATTGCGCGCCGTCACGGACTGCATTTGCCCGTATCCCAGATCTTCCAGTACCCCGTTCTCTCGGAGCAGGCCCGTGTCGTGACCGCTTTAGAATCCACTGGCCCGGCAGAGGAATACCGTCCAGGGCTATTGCTGGGTATCAACAACATCGGCACCTTTTTCGACAGGCATCTCGCGGCCAATGTGCCCGCGTACAAGGCTGACGATGTGGAAGATATCCTCCCTACTACCGAGCTGCAGAGTTCGTTGCTCCGCGGGAAGAATGTTACTTACAGCCGCCTTCACATAAACACCGAGGTCGACCCGCTTCGCCTAGAAGTCGCCTGCCGTGCTCTGATTCGAAAGCACGCCATCCTCCGAACTGTCTTCGTCCCTCATCATGGTGACATTCTTCAGGTCGTGTTGCGCGACCCGGCATTCGCTATGAAGCAAGTTCTATGTGATGAGGAGCTATGGGAATTCTCAGAGAAGTGGTGCACTCAGAACGCTTCTTCGCCAGTACCGTTCGGCGCCCTTCACTTCCAACCAGTGTTGATCTCGCGATCAAAATCGGATCACTTGTTCGTGCTCCGCATGACCCACGCGCAGTACGACGGAGGCTCGTTCCCCATAATCTCGAGGGATCTCACTTCGGCATACAGCGGTAGCCTGCTACAATCCGCCGCTCCCTCTTTTGCGTACTTTTTGCGCTATCGACTAAGCCAGAACTCTAGCGATGCGCACAAATTCTGGAGGGAATATATAGGTGGATCACAGATGACGAATATCGAGATGCTTGGGCGCACGCCCCAGAACAATGCACAGGCCGAGTTGGTGGTCAAGCCCCTGAGGAAGATGCCGTTGCCCACGCCGCCAAGCGGGATAACCATGGCGTCCTTGGTCAAGGCAGCCTGGTCCGTGGTGCTCTCGAGGGCTACACAGAGGAACGATGTCGTGTTTGGCCATATTATCAACGGACGGGACGCACCACTGGCCGACGTGGACTGTATCTCAGGTCCCTGCATAACCATAGCGCCCTTCCGGGTATCGATGCAGAAAGGGTGGAATGTCCTCGACCTACTGAACCACACCCAGCGCCAATATACCCGCAGCATGCCTTACTCCAACATAGACTTCAGGAGCATCCTAAGAAAGGCTACGTCGTGGTCTCCGGACACGGAATTCGGGAGCGTGCTCACGCACCAAGACGCCAACATCGACCTCAGTGGCTCGGTTAACGATTCCGCTGCGTCCCAATGGAAGAATCTGGACCTTGGTATTCCCACTGATTTCCATGTGGTCACGTATCCCGCGGGTGACGAACTCTGGGTCCAGTTCGGCGTCAGCAGCCACAAAATGTATCCAGGCGATGCTGACTATCTCATGGACCAATTCTGTGGTTTCATGGCTCAGTTCGCAGAAGATGCTTCGCAGCCTTTGCCGCTAGAGCTGGACGAGAGGTCGGATGCCTAAATGTACTTATTTGGCAGTCTGTTCACATGCGTCTCACGGAGAGAGTCTAGGAAAGAGGGGATACGTCCACCTCAAGCCCATAATGTACCTAGGTAGTTTAGTTTTTTCTTTTCTTTTTTTTCTTTTTCTTTTTTTTATTTTCCTTTTTTTTCTTTTCGTTACTAGTGGAAATATGAGTTCATGTATCTATCGTAGAGGCAGAAAGCCCGGGGAATTAAAAAAAAAAAAAAATCATCAAATCACCGTCTGGAAACTAGGGTAATCATTACGGAAGTCACCCCTGCTGTTAACCACGAGGTGTATGAAGAGGACAAAGGCCGATCGTATTATTTGCCGGCGAATCTACCGAGGAAAGCTATATCAAACGCTTCACCTTTGACACTACCTACTATCTCACCTTACCTTAACCTTAGGTAAGGTAAAAAGGTACTCACTTTGAACAACGTTTCCTTTCATTGCCTTTACTGTACAACATCAATAACCACTCACATTGCTACCACGTACAGTAGGTGTTTACCTATTACTGGTGGGTAGGGGTATGTATGTCTACAAGTGAGAAGTTCCCTCCGTTTATTTTTAATTATTCGCGTGAAGATGTATTTGGCGCTTTGGGGACAGGGGTTTTTTCCAAACAGGGGGTGAAGATCAGCCGGGCATGAGTTGGAAGTGCAGGTAATCTACTATGGTGTTGGTGGTAAGTCTCATCACCTTGTTAGGTATGCTAGGTAGGAGACCCACTTGGTAATAACCTACCTTGGATTAGGGGTTACAAAGGCCTATAATTCTTCACATGTACGTGTAATTGACCCATGTAAAAGCTATACCTAATTTAAGTAGCGTGGCTATTAGCGCGACCCACTGGTACCTAACAGTGTTATAAAAATTTCCCCGCAGGCGCTGGTCAAAATAAATGGCGCACTTCTCTAACTAGCTTTAAATCGCACTTTAAATGCTATTATTTACCTCAGCTAACTCAGGCCTCCCTGGCTTGTTTTCTAACTTCTTCAAAGTCACTCAAATACCGCTCCACAACGCTAAAAATCAACCAATCAAATCTCAAACACCCCTAACGAACTAACAAAGCCTAAATTGTAATTATACGAAAAAAAAGTCCATTTAATACATTTGCTTCTTTAAAAAAACGAAAATCTATAATAATTTAATAACTAAACGTTTTTTATAATTATATATATATTCATACGGTTACTTCGATTATAACTTATTACTAATACCATTTTAATCCTAATCAAAACCCGTTTACCACTCCTAAATCCTAACGTATATAATAACTGCAGCCAGAACCCGTCACGTCCTCGTCACCGTTATCAAAACACGATAAATCCGAATTCTCCCAATTTTACCGCACCACGCCCTTAAAACAAAATATACACATACATACATTAAATTTCTAACATCAACATTAAAAAACTAATATAACGTTCGAAAATTTTATTCGTAATTAAATTCTTTATAACGATATAAACCAAACTACTAATTTAACCATTCGGATTAACCAATTAATTAACGTATTAAAAAAAAATATATACGATAAACTATTAACATATAAAAATTAACAAAAATTTATAACTCCTACTAATTAAAAACCTTATTATACGTAAATATTATAATACATTATACGGAAAACTTATAACTTTCGCAAAAAAACCTAAATTCCGCCGCCCACCGGAAAATTTATTATTCAATATTAATATAATTCATACTACCTTAAATAAAAGTTAACGGTCTATAAAAACGCTAACTTCTAACTAATTTAAACTTTTAAATTAAATAACTATATACCTAAAAAAAAAATAACAATTATATAATACAAAACGGAAAACGAAATAATTTCGTAATAATAACGATCCGGATATTTTTACGTATCTTTTTTTTATACTCCTAACTATTATAATTAAAATCGTTTCTAAAATTAACGGCAATTATCTATCTTATTTATTAAACAAGTTTTTATAAACCTTAAATATATTACGGAATAAAATCGAAATATTAAAAAATTTAAGTATTTACGAAAATTATATTACGTTAAACAAAAATATAAACCGGTTATTAAAAAAAACTAAAATAACCGTACCGTATCCTTTATAATAATATAATATTAATCAAAATAAATTTTAACTTTTAATTAAATATAACAAAATAATATCATATTTTAATACAATAACTTTAATATCCAAAATTATATTCGTAATATAACGTTTTAATACGGTTTTATTATACGGAATTTTACTACCGCCCTTACCCGTTATTATAACCAAATCTTTAAAAAAAAATTAAAACAATTTATATTCTATTTTAATTAACATTACAAAACAAAATAATTTTACGAAACGCTATAACTATATTTAATAACGTAGGATATAAGCGAACGGACCAAACAAGCGAGCAGACCGAATTCGCCCCATTTTTTATTTAAATAGCTATAACTTTACGATTTTAACATGGATTTCGATGCAACATTATCAGGCTCATTATTAGTATGTATAATAACTATATATAAAATATATAATTAATTAGCTTTATGTTCGTAAAGATATAAATTTTTATATATTATTTTAAAATAAAGAAACTTCATATTATATATTTATATTGCATAACGAAACCTTTATTAAATAATATCAAATTTGGGATAGCTTAATAAAAAATTTTAAATTATGAAGTAATATTTTTTTCCATTTTTTTAAAAATTACTTTACCGAGATATAAAAAAGTGGGTCGTATTTAATTGTAAATAATACCCTTGTATATATAGCTTACGTAATTTAGGTCCAGGAATTTTGCGAATTTTTCAGTTCGTTATTCCGTCATTTAAAAAGGGATATATAATGTTTTATTAATTTTTATAAAGGTTTGGTAAAGTTATAAATTTTTAAAAATTCGATTTTATTATGTAAGTCCGAACGGTCCGCTCCCTTGTGCGGTCCGTTCGCTTGTGTCCTACGTTACTACCTAATATTTTTTATTAATTCGTAATTAACATTATCCGGACTTTTTTCCTTACTTTAATTAATACATTTTATAAACGTAACAAATAAAAATTTCCCGGTTTTCCCAAATTAAAACGTATACTATATAATAAACGCCGTTCGATTTTGTTAAATATAATTAATAAAAACGAAAATACCATCGACGGTACTTATAACATATATCAAAAATTTTTCCAAATAACATATAAATTTAAAAAAAACAATACTATCAATTCTCGAAACGCCTTTATCTTATCCATAAAAATTAGAAAATAACTAATTATATCCGGAAAATACAGACCAATTAAACCGAAACTACCGATCCATATAATAAAAAACGGTAACTCCTTCTTATTCCTACCTTATTCCATATACAAATAAACTTTTTACTTACATTTATACGTACCCATTAACCTAATAATATAAACGGAACATATATAACGTAAACAACCTTAAAAGCAAACCGTTAATTCTTAAACAAAATAATGCAATTATATCAAAAATCGCCGAAATTCCATTTACTTAAACCTTTTATCCTTTATATACATAACGCTTATATATTCGCGTTATTCCTGCAGGAATTACACATCCAATACAAACCACTTATAAAAAAAAACGTTTAACATATACGGAACTGCTAATAATACCTCAATCGAAAATCTTTCTTCGGAAACGTAATTTACCGAATTTATGGAATATATATACTCCCAGTTAACCACCGCCAAATTTAAAACTATCACGCATAATATAATTTCTAAACATCTTAATCGCACTAAATAAACAGGAAAAAAATCACAGGATCCTAATTAAAACGGGTTAATAAATAAAAATCCATCCGATAAAAATTTTCTATCGTTATTTACTAACAATACGTTACCTAATAACGAAAATAATTTAATAAACAACTTATAAGTATTTTATCTTTTAATTTAAAAATATAATTTACTTATATTATTTTATAAACAACGCAGTCCTAATTAAAACTTATTAAAAAAAACCTTTTTATCGGATAATTATAACCTTAAAAATATTTTTAATATAAATAATATTCCGTAAAACGATAATTTTTTTAACCCTATTAGAAACAATAACCAATTATTAAACGATATCGTTCCTATCGATAAAAAATTTCAAAGTTATTACCGTTTTTTTCAAAAAACCCAAGTTTATCTATACTTTTCGTATACCATACGTTATGGCGACATTAATTATATTAAACGGCTAATACCGATATTATTAATCCTTTTTTATAAGGCCGGTTAAAGCAATTATAACAAAAAAATACTTTACTTTAATTAAATATTACATTTTACAGTATTAAATCAAATACTTATTAATTCGATTTTAACGTTAAATTTAGTTCCTATAAAATCTAAAAAAAAAAACATAAAAAACATTTAATCGAAAAGGCGAATATTATAACCTATAACTTGCTAATAATCTCCGTTATTCGAAAAACAATACGTATAATATCGATACCGTTTTTTTCCGAAATTCGTTTTTAATTAGATACCGTATTTCCTTATAGTATAAATTCCATTCCCGTTATATTTTTATACGATATAAACGTTAAGTTACTCGGGATTTTTGTAACGAAATTCTCGAACGTGCCTATTTTTTATTTCGTAATTTTTAACTTATTAAAAAATATCCGTTTCGGATTAAAAAAAATAACTAGAATTTTAAAAATATTTTAATTGCAGGCCGTAAAGCTATAAAAATTAAATTAATTAATTTTAATAATATTATATCTATTACTAATAACGAAGGTAAGGTTAATTAGTTAAATATAACAAAAAACGAAAAATAACTTATAAATAACCTTAACGTAATTACCCGAAAAACTTTTAATATTAAATTTATTAAAAATACATTAATTTCGGACAACCATAATATTTTGTACACGGAAAAAAGTTATAATTCTATAGTATAGATTATAAATAATTCGGTAAACGGTTTTAATTAAGACGATTCGTTATCGGTTACGTTATTATCGGATAAATAAAGTAAAAACTTATCGGATAAAAACGAACTGTTATTATAACTTTTTATTTTTTTACTATTTCTATATCTTGTTAAAATTAATACGGGAATTTTGTTATATTTTTAATAATAATATAACTAAATATATTACGTAATTTTAATTAGTTATATTTTATTTATATATTTTATTTATAATAATACTATATAAATTTTTCGTATTAAAATAAATTAACGTATTAATAATATCTTATTACCGATAGCTAAATATATCGCGTAATTTCGTATTAACCTATATATCTTATTTATAACTAATTTACCAGTTAACGTTTTTACGTATTTGCTAAGATTTTTTCGTCTTATTTTACCTTTTTTATATATTATCGTAACTTGTATATTAATAACTTTTTCCACATTTTCGGAATTTAAGATTTTATTTATTTTAAACGTAATATTTATATTTAAGTCCCTTTAAAAATTTTTATTTAGATTATATAATAATACCGAATATTTAAAAATTACGTATAAACATTTTTCGCCGTGTTTTTATGCGTAGTTTGCATACTTATCGCCCGTATAACCTTATAAACTATAGCATTTATAAAAACGGTTATATAATATATATTTCTTAACTAGTTAACCCGGTTTATAAAATTATAAACCTTTTTTTATATCGTTTATAAAATATTTGGTTTATATATCCCTTTCGCTAAATTACGAAAACCGTAATTAATCGAAAATCCATAATTAATTTAATAATTTAATAACTTATAAAACCGGCATAATCCGCTATAACGTAAATCTTGTTTTACCGGTTATTATTATTTAAAATACTTTAAGTTATACTGTTAATATTTAATACTTATATAAATATTACGTTTTTATGTAATAAAAAATCCTATTTATAATATAAATTTTTTGTAATACCGCTAAGTTCGTAAATTTTAATTAATTATAAAATTTTCCTAATTAATATATATTTTTATTAATATTAAAACGTAAGATATTTATAACTTTTTAATTTTCTTTTATATTAATATAGCTTTATAGCATATATTTAATATTTAAAATCGGTTACGTATAATATATACTTTCCGTAAAGAATATCTTATATCTTAGGATAATCGAATATTATATAGGTAATACGAAAACGTTTTAATTAGGACAAAACCGTAAGGTACGTTATACCGCGGATTTTCATAATAGCTTTTATTATTTTTTAATTTGTGTTTTCGTTACCGGTCCTTAGGGTTGTTCTAGTAATAATTACGGTTATTTTTAAGATCGGATTTTTATTACTTATTCTTAAAATTATTTTAATAATAATTCCGGTTATTTATAAAATTACATTTTTATTATTTATCCGTAAAGTTATTTTTAAAACGTATTATTAATAAATTTAACCGCCTTTTTCTATTTAGCCGGCGGTTTAAAATTTGCCGGGCCTATTTAACGTTTATTATTTAGGGTATTATTAATAACTATGTTTAATATAATATTAAACATATCGGTAAAATTATTTATATCCCGTATTATAATAAATATATAAAGATATATATTATAATAAGAATTTTAAGTATTAAATAAAAAAAACGAATTAATAATAAGTATTATAATATAGTAAAATATAAAAAGGTATACAAAATATTTATAAAATAAATAATAATAAAATAAATAATAATAATTATTAAATAACTATAACAGTTTTATTTAACATACATTTAACTAAAAGAATTTTATAAATTACATTAAATAAATCGTAACAAAAAAAAATATCGTACAATTTACATACAGTTGCTAATTCCTTCTCTATATATTATTATTTCGTTATAAAAAAAAACATTGTTAACTTTTAGGTTAATATTTAACAACCTACATAAACCTAATTATTTACATACCTATAACTATATAATTTTAAAGTTCGTATATATCTTAATCCTAATTATATATATTACCTTCGGATTTCTTTATAACTTATTAATTATCCGTAAACTTTATTTATCTACCATAAATCCTTCTATATTTCATATTACCACTAATAATACACCCGGATACCATTTAACATACAAACTTCATTTTATCCCATATATCTTATATCCTATATTTCTATTTTTAATCTTAATCAACCTAAAACAGAACCGGTAAACATATACTACCCCTAGGTTTCCTATATATTAATACTTTTTATATAATACTTAACATTAAGCAATTATTATAATAATATTACTACTATTTAATAAAATAAAATATAACGATCATGTCCGTAATCTATATAACTATATAACAAAAAATTAAAATATATATAAAAATATAAATACTATTAAATTAACTTTCGATACAACCTATATTAACTACGGTATTAATTTCCTTAAGTTAACCCCAATTATATATATTATCCTTTTAAACCCTATACCAACTAAAAAATTATCTTTAATTACTACTATAAAATTATTTAACAAAATTACGGTATTACAAGGTTTTAATAAAACGGAATTTATTAAGTTATATTAGAAAACGTAATATATTTACCGTTATATATACCTTAACGCATATTTTATTAACGATAATATCGGAATTACATTTTAATAAATATTCGGAAATCTCGGTTATACATATATAACCTATAAAACGTTAATAAAAAACGTATTTATATACAATAACGGCTTTTAATACCCGTTTTTACCAGATTTAAAAAAAAATAACAAAATAATATAAAGCTTTATTCGTTTTTTTCATTATACCAAAATATAATAATAAAATCGACGATATAAAAAATATAAATCACTAAATAATAAATTTTTAAAACCATAAAACAAATATCTTTTATATTACAAATTTAACCGGCGTTTATTCTTTAAAAACCTGTATAATTCGGGCCGCTTAACATTTTCGAACATTTATATATAACAATAATTTACATAATATAAATAATACCAAGGATATAATAATTTCGTAATTCCGATTAAAAATATAAAACCGTAATATATCGTATAATATACACTATATAAACGTTATCTTTATAATATTAAACAAAAGGAAAATCGGTAAATATAATTACTTAATTAGCGATTAAATAATTATATACAAAAATTAAATTCGAAAATACCGTAACATATTCGGTAGTAATCCCGAAAACTTTAATAACTACCTAAAATATCCTACTATTATTACATAGATATAAAGTTCTAAAACAAAAAATTTCCAACTCCTATCCAGGATCCCAACTACACCGACAAAAAAAACGGCATTAAAAAAAAGGAAATTCGTACCCCTACGCGTTATTTATCTCGGATAACGAAATCTTAAAAACCGCAACCTAAAATACCGGTAAACCCTAAATTACCGGAAAAAACGTAACGGGGTCTTAATCAAGATCCGTTACGAAATCGGGATTTTAAACATTTTGAATTAATACCTAAAAAAAAACGGACGCCGGAATAACTATATACGTAATAAATAAATAATTTTCTTAATATTAGCGAAAAATTATTTACATTATTTATTTACCCGCATAATTAATCGCTTACACCAGCTAATCGACCTAAATTAAAGTACTTTAAAAGTTAAAAAAAATAAAAACATTTTAAAAATTAATATAACGAATTCAAAAAAAAAAAAAAAAAAAAAAAAAAAAAAAAAAAAA
>QJNZ01001572.1:0-10634 GCA_004155055.1 Monosporascus sp. CRB-8-3
TTTTAAAACCCCCCCCCCCCCCTCTTTAATAAGTGAATAATAAAAACAATAATTTTCGAATAATACGGAATAAATTTCTTATAAAAATTAATAAACTTTAAAAATACTTAAATATTATATATCTGTCAAGGCGCTAATCGTCTCTTGGGGCTGGGTAAAGTATTCTGTTGTTGCACAAAGAAAGAAGAGAAGAATCTATCTAGGAGGTGCGAAGCACCTTTATATATATAGCGTAATAGTGGCGCTTTGATAGCTTAGATCAGCCGTACAGTGTATGCCGTGACAATATCGATTTAAAAAGTTCCTATTTTTAAATTACGGTAATATAACGGTTATTTATCTATATTCTTTTTATATTAATATTAAATTTTAAAAACGAAATCTTCGTCCGAAAAAATTCGCATTTCGGTAACTTAATAATTAACTAATATTTTTTTAATTTTTCTTAAATTAGTTAAAAATATTTCGTATATTTCTTTTAACTATTTAAAAAAATCATAATATTATTTAGATAAATACTATAAATCTGGTAGATAAAACCGGCTAAAGGTTTATATATATAAGCTTAAAAAGTTACGGAAAAGTTAATAAACTTAAAAAGTATTACCGTATATTTAAAGTGCCCGTATCTCGTTTAAAAAACGGTTTTTTATTTATTACCTTTTTTCATTTAAATACGATAATACGTATCTTATAAGTTCAGCTTTAAAAAACCTTAGCCGACTTTAATTTATTCATTATCTTAAAATTAATAAAATAGGGATATGAATTTTTTATAAAAGGTAAAGTGCTATTAAGGTATCTAGCTATGTACATACATACATACAGCTAATCCGTTCATTATATACATGTATACAAATAGTTTTGCATAAACGCGACCGGGGAGCACCCCTTAAAAACCGTCCCTTTTTAATAAGGACCGGAAAAACGCAATGCGGGTTATGTAATACACGGCAACTAACGATAAGATATACCCGATTAATTAATTAGTTCTTAACGCCTTTAATTGTAACTGGTTTTAAAGCCCCCAGTTACCCCTTAATTGTCGCCGACACGGTAACGGAGCCGAAACCCTAATTGGTTTAGCTCCTTTAGGCTGGCGTTACTTAAAGGAACGGTAACCTAAGCTGGATTTGAACCAATTATCTTTTAAAACTAACCGAAATAAGGTACTTAAGCCTGTTGTAATTAAAAAAGATATCTAGGCTTATAACTATTAAGCTATTAGGTTATGAATTTTTTATAATAACTTAATTTAGTAATCGGTAATCGATATATAGCCGTTAAATACCGTTTTTTTTTAAGATTTGCTATTTGCGCAGTGAACCTTTTGCTATTTACGCAGTAACCTACAATTTCACCTGCTAGCTAACTGCCACAGCGCTGCCACCTGTTATATCAACTATTTGCAATTGCAATTACAGCCCCTAATCAAATTGCTTCGCATAACAACAACAATAACACTACTACTACAATACCTAAGGTGGCGATAACCTTAACCGCCACGGCTGCCCTGGGCCTTAGACGCCATCAGCAAGAACTTATTGCTGCTGCGTACCGTCCTTAATACGTAATAGGTTATTTCGAACTGGAGCCAGGCGTATAGGTGCCCAACTCGGCTATGGTTGATATAATTAACCTAGTTGACGATAATTAATTACTATATGCGGTGTTATTTCTAGGAAACATTGTTGTAATATAGCTGAAGTTTATTGTAAATTTTATTAACAAGGGTGCACCTTAATAAATCAATTAAAAATAGGTATATTTTGCTCGTAATTTTTATAAAGGGGTCTTTACAGGAAGATTAGGTGCGAACTGGCAGGTGTGCCAGGTGTATGCCAGCTGTAAAGTGGGTCACTGCGTAAATAGCAAAATATTTACTGCGCAAATAGCAAATCTCTTTTTTTTAAATACGAACAAAATAAAGGTAACGATTTCCGATTTTAATTTCTATGTTTATACTATCCTTAAATATTTATAAATATATTTCTCAAACTTTTACCGTTAAGGTTCCGACGTAAAATAAAATAAATTTATAAACGATAATTTATTTAATACGAAATCGATTATATATTTAACTTTTAAAAATTAACTTTTTTTTTCCTTTTTAAAATACATATTTCGAAATTCTTTTAAATATTTAAATAATTTTATTATATTAAAAATTTTTACTTTAGTTAAATTTAATAATATTACGATTATCTCTAAACTTTGCGAAATTAATAATATAAACCGATTTGCCGGTAAGACCTAGGTTTATAATCTTTTTACCGTTAATTTCTTTTAGATCTTTATAACTCTATTCGTATTTTATCGTATTTAATAACATATTTAATTTGCTTATTCTTGATTAAAATAAAAGTAAATTAAGCGCTAATCGGTTATATTTAATCGTAAAATAAACTTTACGACACCGTTAAATATTTTAACGTTTATTCGTTATTTCGGCCTTAATTTCGTAAATTTTAAAATATTTAATAAGGGCTTTATTTACCCCGATTAACGTTTTGCATATAGACGATAATAGGGCGGAATTTATACTTTCAGGTTAAACGTTTATTATAAATATTTATTTTCGCCTTTATATCTAAATTTATTCGTATAATAATTAAACGTTTACACTTTTTTAATAAATAATAATAACTAGGCCTTTTAATAACGACACGATATCGATCGTCCGGCATCTTTCGACTGAAATAAATTAAACCTACGTTTTTATTCCGGCAAAACTTTTTTCGATTTATTCGAATTATTAAAAATTATAAAATTTTAGAGTATAGTAAACTTTTAATATTTTATTACCGTGCTTTTACCGTAAGATCGGAGTAAAAAGCCGTTTTTACGTTCTGTTTTCTAATTAAGATTAATATACCTTTTTTTCCTATAATTTTAATAAATCGAGTTATAATCCTGTTTTTTTAAAAAGTAGATAATTTCTTTAATCGAACGGATTTATTACCGTCGGAGTTTATTCGGCCGTACGGGGCCTTTTTTAAAAAAGTTCTACCTTTTTTTTTCGTTTCAGTTAAATATTTTTAAATATTTTCCTTTTATTAAGTTATTATTTTAAAATGTATTGGAATATATCCGTTTATTTTTCCTTTATATGGCCCGTAATACTTAACTTTAATACCAGGCCGTTTATATGTAATCTGCCTCTGTTAAGACGTCGAACGGATTTTTAAACGAAACTTTTTATTTAAGTTTTTTAATTTTTAAAAGTTTGCGTAAGCGGTAATAAAAATAGTATATTAATTTAAAATATTCCCTTTTTAAATCGATGTTAATATTTTCTATTTTTAATAAATAAATATTTTAAATTGTAGAGAAGTTTATTAGTACTTTATAGCTTTACTTAAGCTTTTTAAAGGCGTTCCGGAATATCCGATTTACGTATTTAAAGTTAAAATAACCTTTCCTTAAGAAAAACTAAAAAATTTTTAACGTAACTCTTTTAGCCGTTTTTTATATATTATCGTAATACGTTCGTTATTCCAATTATAAATTTTTATTTATTTTACTTATCGACTAATAAATATATATTATATCCGGTAATGCGGGTTTTTTTATAACGTTAATTTTTTAAATAAATATTATTTAATTCTTTCGTTTTTATATCGAAAACCGTTTATTAAATATTCGTTCCGGATATTTAACTAATTTCGAATAATTTCCTTTATATTACTAATAATATTAGTTCATAATAATTTCGATTAAATAGTTACTTTCTTACTAATTACGTTTCGGTTAATTAATAAAAGGTTTCCTTTTTTTTTTTTTTTTTTAGAATTTAACGCGTTTTTACCGAATTTCTTTATAAATAAGCACAATTTCGTCGTAAAAAAAAAAATTAGATATTGAACTGTATTTTTAACTTGTATTAACCTAGCGGTATCCGGTTACGATTAAATTTATTTCCCGTATTTATATTATTAAATAACTTTTTTTATATATAATTACGTATCGTATTCCGAATATATTCCGATTTTACGGCAGTTTCGCTTTTTCGTTATTTTATATATAATAAACCGGTATAACTATAAAAATAAAATGATAGCTAAATAATAATAAACTACTTTAAAAAGTAAGTATATTAATAGATTTTATCTAAGTTATATATATTATCTAAATGCGGTTTTTATAAATGTATATATAGGTTAGCGATTAGTTGTCGACGTTCTGCTATATCTCTTTGTTTTCTTATAATTATTTTAAATAGTTTAATTATTTTTAAGTTTTATATTTTATTCGAACATTATATATATAATTACACCTAATTAAATATATATATTAAAATTATAAAAAAATAATAAAATATTATTAATAAAGTAAATATTTTTTTATTTATTTTTATTATTTATATAATGATAAATTGGCCTAATAGCTCAGTGGTCGCGAGCCTGGGTATCTCTTTTAATTGCGACAGGCTTAAGTACCCTGTTTCGGTTAATCTTAAGAGATAGCTGGTTTAAATCCAGCTTGGGCCACCGTTCCTTTAGGTGACGCCAGCTTAAAAGGAGCTAGACTAATTGGGGCTTCGGTTCCGCCACCGTGTCGGCGACAATTAAGGGGTAGCTGGTGGGACCAGTTACGATTGGGGGCATTAGGAACCAATTAATTAATCGGATGTATTTATCGTCAGTTACCGTATATTATATAACCCGTATTGCGTTTTTCCGGCTTTTACCAAAAAGGGACGGTTTTTAAAGGTGTGCTCCCCGGTTGCGTTTGTACAGAATTATTTATGTATATATATATAGTAAACGGATCAGCTGTATGTATGTATATAGCTAGATACTGTCAGCTAGCAGGGGGTGCTAAACGTACCTTATATACGGAAAGGGTCCTTTTGATCGGAAGATATATGTTCCGTTGCTAGGTTATACAAAAGCTGTACGCGTACGAGAAATATACGTAAGTTAGCCGAATAGAACAATATAATTGATATTTTTTATATTTAATAATTAAAAGTCTTATTTGTTTAATTCGCGTTATTATTAATTAATTAGTTATTACTAAGACGATATAAGTTATATATCAGTAGTAATTATTCGTATATTTTATTAATTGTAATAATAACGGTATCGTTAACGTTTTCCGTTATTTATAACGGACTTAAGGATTAGAATTGCTTTAAAGGTAAATTTTAATTTAAAGTGTATATGCTTGGTATTTGGCGTTATATCGATTTTAATTAAAATATTTTATAGCCCGTTAAATTTATAAAACCCGATATAACCTTGTATTTAAAAAGATAAATCCGTTATACGATACGAAACAATATATTAAGCGGCTTTTTAATTATATTTACATTTTCCGGAGGAACCGTCGAAAAAATCGATTATACGAATTATCCGACAAACACTTTTAAGATAATTACCGAAAGTAAACAAGCTTATATTTAGGACTTCGTAACGTATATTTACGAAGATCGGAAATACGAGATTTTCTGCAAAAAAATTAACGATTTTACGAAATAAATCTTGGAATTAATATTTTTAGCGATTAAAAAAATAAATCTTTTCTTAGAAAAGAACTTACGGAAATAATACGTTAGTTTAGCTGATATCGGCAAAATGTACGATAATAGGTTTTTAATTAATACGTAACGGAAATACTACGAAAAGTTAAAGCAAATTTCGAAATTAACGAAAAAGTTAAACGAATAAATTATAAAATAACAAAAGGTTATGGTTTAAAGATAGTGATATGGGGTTTTAAAGACGAAAATACCGATCGTATAAGTTAACGACTTATATATAACATTAGTTCTTATTATCGGGATATAAACGATAACTTTTTAAAAAATAAAAAAGGTAAAGATCGAAAACGGTACGATTAGTTATTAGGAAATAGCGGTTAACTTTTTCGATTATTAAACCATAACCTAATTACCGTTTATATTACGAAATATTAAGGTAACGTTTCCGGCGTTTTATAGAGCTTTTATAAACCCTTTTAATAAAGACAACCCTAATTAGAAAAAGGCTAAGGATATTAACCTTTAATTACGAGAAAAAACTTTAGGACATAGGTTAAAACGAGGTAGTTGTAAAGGCTTATATTCGGACCGAAATACTAGCAAACGAAAACGTAAAGAGTTAGATATTTAAGGTATACGTTATAAGGTTTATTTAAGCCTTTATTATACGTTACTTTAATGTTATTATGTATTCCTTAATAAAGTTTTAGTTACTTTCCGTTTTAATAACGAAATTTTAAAGCTAATTTATTAACAAATTAATTTTAATCAGTTCTTAAAGGAAAAAATTAATCGTTTATCGAAAAATATAAAGAAAATAATTACCTAGGAAACCGATTAATTCCTAGAAGGAGTAAAACGAATTTTTGCAAACTTTTTAATTATTGATTAGAATAATGCGATAAACGTTTCGTCTTATCTTTTAAGGAATTCGTTCATTTTAAACTTAGGATTTACGATATATATTTTTAACCTTATTAGTAGATTTTTAAATTATAGGTTAACGATTTAGGGCAACGGAGTATATGCAGGGAACGTTTTTATTCCGATTAAAGAATACGGAAAAGTAAATATATTATTTGAAAGTTTTAAAAGCCTGAAAGCGTTGTGTTTATACGACGTAGCTTATTACAAGGACTTCGTATACAATTTGGTATCTTTCCGGCAGTTCCGAAAAAAAAAATATTAATAAGATAATTAAGGAATTAATAATTTTATTTAAAATAAATATAATTAAGTGGTTGTTACGTTAATAGATAAGTTCGATTAATTTATTATCGAAAATATTAGCGCGATAGTTACTTACGCAACTTTTACAATTTATAAACGAAACGTTAACTTATGGATAACGAGATTATTACGGACCGGTAACGGTATTATGTAGTACCTAAGATTAGGTTATTCAGAGCCCGAAATAATTGCTTAGTTATAGTTTTATACGAAAAGAATTTGCTTAAAGGGTTTTATAATAGTCGAATGTTAAATATGTGGTAAAACGAAAGCTAGGAGGTAAATATACCGCAAGCTGAGGGAAAAAACTTCCCGATTAGGATAAAAAATTATTATTGATTTTATAAATTTCGAAGAAAACCTTAAAAGATATAAATACGTTATGTTTGTTACCGACAGGTATTTAGGTTTTATTTAGGATATATACTTTAAAAACCGAAAGCAAAATATATTAATTAACGCGTTTCGATATTTCCTAAAAGTTTTAAAAAATTAGGACAAGGTTTTTTTACAGATAATCGAATGTAATAACGAAATTTTGAAAAATTACTTATTTAAAGATATGTTACAGTCGCCTTTTTTTAATATTAAACTTAAGCCTTTAATACTATATATCCAGGTTTAAAACGGGGGTATAAAATGTTTAAAAGGTATAATTAAGGAAAAAATAATTACGATACGAAATAACGTTAAATTATTTTCGTTTTTAATCGTATATATTTTTAAAACAGTAATATATTTATATAACCGTACTTTTAAATACGTACTTTTTTAACAAAGCCTATATAAGATTTATTATACTTACCTAACGTATAGAAACGGTATTATAATATTTAATCGGAAGTTTTAATAAGTTTATTTGCAAATATACGGTTATATAGCTTACGTTATAATAATTACCGTTATAAAAAAAACGGAAATTTCAAAAGCTAAATTCCAAAGTATAGATTGGTTTTTTTATTAGTTATTAATTTACAAATATTTACGAGATTTAAAACCCGTTAATTAACAAGGTTATTACTATTCGAAACGTATAGTTTAACGAAAAAGCTACCTTTTCAAGTAATATTAAAAACTTAAAAAACAATCTTTTTTACGTTACGGAAAATAAGTTATAAAACTTACTACGACAAGTAAAGTTACTTAATTAAACCTAAGGTTACCTATATATATATATTTAAGAAAAAGATAAAAATTTAAATAGGATAATTTAATTACCGGTTAAATAGGAGGGATAGTTTTAAAATGGTATAGGCGTTAAAAACGTACGGAATAGGGAAAAATAAACCTGTTTATATAGGATTAATTATCCTTATACGACCGTTATATTCGAATTATTTCCGTTTTTTAAATTATTACCGTTATTAGCGTTTGTTTTAATAACTGTTACGATCGGTACGCCAATAAAAGAAATAAAGGTAGCTTTAAGCTTTTATTAAGTTGTTTAATTTAGTATAACGGTAGAAAACAAAAGCATTTTACGGGTTATAAACGTAAGTTCCCTATATGTTTTATACCGAAATAATATTATTCGAAACGATTATAAGGTATAAAAAGCCGTTTTTAATATAAATCGGTTAACTTATTTTATAAATACAATCGATAACCGGCCGGTAAACTGCGGAAGTTTAAAAAAGTTAATTACCCGAAATACGCGTTATTTTAATCGAAAAAGCTTTAATATTTTATTATATAAAAAAATATTTAAGTTACTAAATTAGATATATAGGCGTAATTTACCGTTATTGCCGCAAAGTTATAAAAAGTTAAATATATATTCGTTAAGAAAGATATTTCGTAAAGCCGAAAAGGTTTATTTGCAAAGTTATAAAAAGATACGATTTTAGGAAATGGTTAATTAATTTTCTGTTAAAAGGAAATAAGTTTTAAGGTGTATATAGGTATATGTTTATAAGTTTAATAAGTATAGCTGGCTGCAAAAATATAAAGTACGTTTTGTTATACGAGACGATTAATAATTTAAAACCGTTTATAATAATATATATGTATTTACTTTAATTAAAAGGTTATTTAAAACGTTAATTATTACGGCAGTTAGGTTTAACTTAAAGTTTAAATAATATAATATTATTAATACTTTCGTTAACGCTAACTTATTTTACGAAGTATATATAAAGATATCCTTAAGGTACCTTTAACGTAGGAAAACGTTTTTAATTAGAAAGGCTTTATATGGCTTAAGGGAGTTGTTATTATTATAGCAGAAAGATTTTACCGGAATGCTTAAGAAATTAGGACTTAACCCCGTTTCTTATAAACTTTATTACTTTATTCGTTAAAAAGTACTTATTTTTTTTTTATAGACGATATTATAATAGCATATTGTAAGGAAAATTAAGATTTTGTTAATTAATTAATTTAGCAAATTCGGGAACGGTATACCCTTATAAGGGGTAAGGATTTATAATAATTTTTTAATATCGAAGTAATTAGAGATAAACCTAATAAAAAAATCTGGTTATTTTAATTCGATTTTATAAATAAGTTGGTTAATTTAATCTTTAAAAAAAATTTAAATAATTTTTTAAAAACGTTTATAATTAGCGTTAAGCTATTACCGAATCTTAATCTGGCTTATTTAGGCTTTGTTAATAGATACCAGAAAAAAATCGGTTTTATCCTTTATATAACAATTAATACGTAACCCGATATATCCTTTATTATATCCCAATTTACCCGTTTTAATTTAAACCTTAGTAACGTATATTATAAAGCTGTTAATTAAGTTATATTATATTTAATCGGGATTAAAACGTTAACGTTATAATTCGGAAACGAAAATTTATTAAATATTTAAAACGACGCCTTTTTTATAGATAATATAATCAATCGAAAAAGTTTTTAAACTTACGTTATAAAATTATTTGGAAAAGTAATAGGATAGTGGGCGAATAAGTAAGATATAGTGATTACTTTTATAACCGAAACGGAATTATTATTTTTTATGTAAGTTGTAAAAGAAATTTTATTTAGTTTTCGATTAATTAAAAAATTGGGAATTATTTTAAATATTAAATTGTTAAATATATAGTACGATAATTAATAGATTATACGGTTTATTAATGTTAACATCACCTTATTATAAACGAAATTACGGTACGTAAATATATATAATTATTAGTTACGAGAAGTTATAGAAAAGGATTTAATTAAAGTAGATTATATGTTTACGGGCGATATATTAGTTAATAGATTAATTAAACCTTATTACGTAAATCGTTTAGGTATTTTAAAAAATAATTAGGATTGGTAGATATTACGGAAACTTTTAAACGGCGGAAAAATACCCTACAAGTAATTTTAAAAAAGGAATTGGCTAATTAGGAAGATTTAATTGCCAAAGAAGAGGTTAAATAAAAAGCTGTGGTTTTAAAAAATGATAATAAGTAACGATTAACGCCTTAAATGCTTTAAGGCGTTAAGGGGGTATGTTAGCTAGTAGGAGGTGTTAAACGCACCTTATATACGGAAAGGGTCCTTTTGATCGGAAGATATATGTTCCGTTATTAGGTTATATAAAAGCTATATACGTATAAAAAACATACGCAAGTTAGCCGAATAGAACAATATAACTAATGTCCTCTATATTTAACAGATACTTTAATAGCACCTTACCTTACATATAATGATAAATTTCGAATATATATAACTTTTAATTAAATTACATATGCCCTCGTTTTAACGTAGTGAGCTTGCGAACGGAGTGGACGAGGGTTATTGTGTCGAAAATTTGTTTCCCCTGGAGTCGATTGCCGTATTTGGATCTTGGCACGTCCCAAATAGGAAGGTTTCGGCAACACCTGCCAGAGTACCGCCGCCACCTGGCATGTCCAATAGCCCTCGATATCGTTAACTGCCCGGGGGGCGCGGGGGGGCGTCGCCCCCCCCGCCGAGGGCG
>QJNZ01001573.1:0-10568 GCA_004155055.1 Monosporascus sp. CRB-8-3
CCGCCGTCCGGGCGCCCTCGGGCCGCGCCCGCGCCCCGTGCAGCGACACCAGAATGTCGTGCGCCAACCCGCACTCAGCCGGGGTCGGGCGCGCGAACCCCGGGAACGGCGATTCGCGCGCGAACTGCGTGTGCGATTTCAGCTTCCGCGCCTGCAGCACGAGGTCGGCCGCTGCCTTGTCTTTCCCTTCCTTGCCCTTGTTGGTGTCGCCGCTGGTGTCGGAGGATTTCTTGTTCTTCGGGCTGGAGCTTTTTCCGGCTCTCGTGCGCCCTTGCTTAGGCTTTGAGTTCGCTGTTGCTGCTAATAGTGGTGGAGATGATGATGACTGTTTGAAATCGGGGAACGGAGGCGATGCCGGGAATGGTAAGCCCGCGTCGTTCTCTATTTTGACCCGCTTGCTCCGCCGGCTCGGGGTAGTCGAGGTGGCAGACTCGCGCTTTAGGGCTTTACGTGGCGTGGCTGTAGGCTCTTCCTGCTTGATGAGAGAGCTCTCATCCTCCTTTTTGATGTTTCTCGCGCTGCGACGGCGTGCGACGAGTGGTTCGACCGCAGCAGCAGCTGTCGTGGCAACTTTCGACTTCGCCATGTTAATAGTGTGCGACACCCGGTACCCGAATCTCCCAATTGCTGCCACGACAAAAAAGACAGAAGCATGGAATCGTACAAGATGCGGGATTGAATTTATCTAACTCAACCACATTCTCCGCCCCAGGGTCTTCAGCCGCCTTGAAGATGCTGAGGGCGTGGGAGTGGCGAAGAGGTGGAAACCCAGACGCCCGACTAGTCAGTGCTGATGTCAGTGCGGTTCCTGCGCTAGCGGCGCGGATCCCTCCCGTGATGATTGCAGGTCCCTGCATGAAAGGGGAACGTGCGGGCCCGATCCACAAAGAATTGATGAACCTCGAATGCACGAAACCGTTTCGTACCAAGCTTTAAGCTTTCGTAGGTGTGAAGCATAGGGCTGGCTCACCCTTATAACATAGAAATTGGTCACCGGCGAGTTCAAGAAAACGTGGCGTGTTACAACTGATGATTGATAGTTCTACACTTTAATCCTAACTTACATGCACCACCTTAATAGAATGCACACCTGGACGGCCTGTACGGTAGCACACCTATCTAGAATGTCCTAGGAGAAATCCGAGACTGTTTTTCAGTCCAATCTACCAGGTCGGCATTGGCTCTATTATTAGGTAGTGCTGTCCAGTTTAGACATTTTTCATTGCTATTCATACAACAGCTTCCAAGCGACTATGTCTTTCCTGACCCCGTAACTACTATTCCAATACCCATCCCCAGCAATTCCCCTCGTCGGCGAGTTTACCAGTCACATTCGGCAAAATGTCGCCGAATAACACCCAATGGACTCCGATAAACACCTAGGGCTCTCGTTTGCGGTATCACTTGTCCTAACGCCTGGCTTGTAGGATAGCTTTGCACTATCAGCTGCCTCTTTAAAGCACGAACCACCCCCGTACAATAATCTCTCATTGTATCGACTGGCACTCGGATATCGCTGGTCGACGCCGTTACACGAAACCGGCTCGCTTCTAATTGAATCCGAACTTATAACAGGGACGCAGACAGAGATAGCGTGAATCGCCAGCCCCGACCATTCTAAAAGCTTCTGCACGACATCGCTCGACATTAGTTGGTGCGATTCTTCAGACTGCTCATCCTTCCGAGTCCCAGCCACTTCCGCCTGCCGGTGTTCTGAGCCGCATTGGCCGACACGGCATTCGCATCATTACTGCCCGTAGGAGCAGTGGGCTCCTCGTCACACGCTACCAAGGTGGTTTTCTGTTCCGTCGGCAGAGGGTCTGCTTGCCCGCCATGCTGGTCTTGGGGGGGACCATGATTGCGCAGGATCGGGGGAGGCGTCGCGCTCTGGAGATCCCCGTCTTGGAGTGGGCCGGGTGGTCGAAACGCCCAAGGCGTGGTAGGCGGCGGAGGCACGCTCCGCCTTGCCGCGCGCAAGGCGAACTGGGAATGGAGATGCGGCGGTAGCTGAGAGATGTGGGACGGGAAAGTCGCCTCGGTGGCGCTTGAAGGAGTCCCGTGGGTTTCCGAACCAGATCTCCGGAAGAACGTGTTAAGACCGAGACTACGGCGCGGCGCCTGTCCCGAGATCGGCGGGTACTGATTGCGCCTGCCCGGGCCTGGTACTTCGGGCTGTTCGAACTGTACCTTCGTTGGACGCATTTGAGCCGCGGAATCGATGCTGTTGCTTCTGCCTTTAGCCTGTACCGCCCTGGTTATGCTAGGGCGTCGCACGGGGTTCTTCTTAAGCTTTCCAGGTACTGGGGGCGCTGCGCTAGCGCTGGAGGTGCGCGCATGAAGACTGGATCTTCGGGCGGGCGCAGGTGGTGATTGATTGATTTCCTGAGGTTGGAAGTTTGCCGTCTGCCGATTCTGCAAGGACGTTATGGTCGCTTCGACGGGCTCTCGCTTCAAAGCCGAGACCGGAGGGCCGAGGAAGCCGTTTCCTCGAAGTGCATCGAAGATATCTTCCATCCCCAAGCCTCCAGTGCCGGCTGGGAGTGAAAATAAGTCGGGCGATGGGCTCGGCCCAGCCTTGTTCTGGGCTGACCCATCTTCGACGCGCTTGTCTGGTCTTACGCTTTCACGCATCCAGTAATCAAATGTACTTTCTTCGGAATGAGCATCGACACCGCCGTCAGAGTCTGAATCTGACACCCAGCTATTAGCACGGGGGCGGGGATTTGTCGTTACACCAGCCGAACGGGGCCGAGAGGGGAGGTCTCTAGAAACGTGCTTATCGGGTTTAGATAATGAGTCAGTATTATCCGGCGCCACTGGGAGACCTTTACGACTGGTGAAAGCAGTCGTGGATGCCTGTTGAGTAGGAGCCCCGGTTTTTCTAGGAGAATGTCTGTAGCTGTTACTAACAGCACAAACCTCGGACCTTTCGAAAACGGTTGGGAAACTGCCTTGCGAGAGAAGCTCAGAGTGCACATCAAGACTCTCCTGGGAACTAGATTTGTGCCTACGTAATGTTGACGATGTAACGGTATCGGGTGTCGGGGGTAGCGCATGTGAGTTAGCAAGCTCCTTATTAGTAGGTCCATTGGTGATGACCCTGTGGAGAGTATCCCGCTTATCCTGTCTTGGGTTGACATGCGATGGCCTTGTTGACCAGACAGGCGGTGTCGTGGGCGTACCCCGAGTGCCGCAGGATGTGGAAGGCCTCGGGATGTCCAAGGCAGCCGGAAACTGTTTTCCAAGTCTCTCAATTTTCTGTAGAGGGGAGGTGACGTCGAGGACCCTGTTCCCGGATTGCGCATGGGTACGGAGACTGACACCCCCTTGAGAGACGGCCCTCGCTGGCTGATTCGCAGCTACGCTCTTTTGACTTCCCCATTCCTGCTTACTCTTTGCATTCAGCGGCGTGGAAATAACGCTAAACTGAGTCAAATCTAGTCCTGGCGTGCCCGTCGAGTCTTTGTTGCGTCTGTTCCTTGAGCCGTAAATACTAGCGAAAGAGCTTTCGCTGAGCATGCTGACGCTTGGGCTAGCGGCGGCATTAGTGCCGCTAGCATCGACGCTCGACTCGGACACCTTACGCGTATGTGCGAGGCTGCTCCGAACCCCCAGGACCACGTTTCGTAGGTTTTCGGTTTGCTCACTCTGTTCGGACAGAAAGCTGGGCACTCGCTCTAAACTCCTAGCACCATCGGCGAATTGAAAGAACTCGTGCCCCTTGGCCTTCGGCGTTAAGGCAACGCCGGAGTCGTCGTGGGGATCGTACTCATCAGTGTGGGAGTAGCGGTACGACCCATCATCCTCAACCTGCCTGACCATCTCTTTTTCACGGCATAGTTCCTTGACTGTGCTTTCCAGCCGGACGATCAACGCCACCGCCTCCTTGATTGCGTTGTCGTGCCTTTTCTTCTCCTCGGCAGCCGCCGCTAATTTGTCGCGCAGTGCTCTCACCTCAGCGTTTTCAGCCTCCAATCTCTCTACCTTCTCTTCCAGAGCATCCTGCCGCTCCCGTCTGTGATACAATTCCAACTTGAGGTCGAAGTTCTGCTTATGTAACGTACAGATAGTCTTCAGACACAAAAGAGTTAGTTTCCTGTTTCAGCATTGCCACGAAATATGAAATCCGAGTGCTTCATACCTTTTCCATCTCCAATAGTCCCATGCGGCTATTATCAGCACTTTCATCTTCAGTATTCGATCGTGGCCGTCTTCCCATAGCCGTGGAGCTTCTCTTCACGGGTGAACTCTGCATGTCTCTGTCTCTAATGTCGCCAGTCGAAGCACATAGATCCATGCCCATCTTCTTCGCAACCCTTACGCTCTCTGCTCTCCTTTCCTGTTCTAGTTTCTCTTGTAGGAAGCTCGAAACGGGTAGTCTGAGGGGGAGTGACTCTTCATCTACTTCTTTCGATAATCGAGACGAAGGCCTGGAAATTGCGGAGGCCCTGCCGCTGTTGGCATGACCTTGCCTGTTCGTTGATTGTGAAGCTGATGGTGCCGCCTTTGGCAACTGCGACGCAGAACTGCTGGCAGAGTTGGATGTCATGTGGGTATTCAAGCTATTAGCTGTGCTCCCTCGGGATGGAGCACGGCTGTATTGGGATTGGCGGAGGCGCTCTCGCGGCTCCTTCTCACGTGCTGTACCATCCATGATATATGAACTCAATGCTGGCGTCCTCGCCTGTTCCCCCTCCCAAATTGCTTCAGAAGCCCTGCTCCCCTCCCGTATAGACGACCCGGTAGACAAGTCACTCCAGCGGGGATTGTACGACTGGATTGAAAGGTAGCTCACAGCGTAAGCGAGGCTGAGAGAGTCATTCGCAGGGATGATGCTAGTTAAGGCAGAGAAATATCGTCGCAGCAGAGGAACTTGTTGGACAGCGATTATCGGAGATTTTCAGCCAAACCTCCAAGAAGGGCGATCATGGATGGTATTAGAGATGCGGGACAGCGCTCATGTCGCCGTGATAAGGATATTTCGAAAAGTCTTCACTACATCGTATTCACTTCATTAGCACGAAGTTGTGTGTTGAGGCCCATAGAGGCGATAGCGAGGTCGTCGGTTAGGGTCTTGACTTGCATCGAGCTACGGAAGCTGTGGTATAACCGGTTTTCTCTACTTGGCTAAAACGACACCCACAACCACTCAAGAATGTCAGATACAGCCACGGCTCTAGGGATGACCAGTTGAAAACCGCATCGAACCCCGTTTGGATGGAGAATAGGCCGGGGCTGGGTTGGGTAAAATGGCTGGGCGGCTTGACGTGTTCGTCATGGAATTGGCTCAGTGCCCTTCGTTTGTCTTAAGACCAATGTTCCTTATTGGACCGTCAGAAGTGACAGCAAAAACTTCAGAGGAAGGTAAATTCCTATGGGCTTAGTTATATCGTATGGAGCGGATTTATGGCTGAAAGGTCGCAGCAATGGGAACAGAGTAGGTGCGTGAAAGAAAGATAGGTAATATTAGTGTTTGGAGCCAAGTTAGAGGAGATGTGCCGACGGGATGGGCTGAGAGCTGAAGAACAGTGGAAGGAGAAGAGGAAACTTGACAGAAGCTCTGCACCAGCTTCAAGAAGCATATGAAAGAAGGTAAGTGTTCAGATAGACAGGCAACCCAGCAAAGTGATGCGATACTATGTAGGTACCGAACTCTCTATCTTCGCATGGGGCCATATCGATAGGGGAATTTTAGCAAGGGGATAGTCCCCTAGCTCTTCTCTGAAACAGCAACTACGCCGCGATTCGGAGTGGGGCCTGAGATGACGCTAGGCCCTGTCACAAACTCCCCTTTTCCTGCCTGTTCCTTCTTATTGGAACCGGGACACCGGGGCTTTAAATGAGGGGCTCCAGACACCTTGCATTAGCGTCAGATTGGTGCCCTAGCAGGATCTCAGCCCGTACTAAAAAGGTTAAATAAAGTTCGACGATCTTCGAATGATTCAACTTGCCCGGCTATTCCGTATTACTGAAGCGAATAAGTTTTATTCTCTGTTGAAAGACGTTAAACCACTCGAATCCGGAAACATATTCTATTTCACATGACATTCTATCTCTGATGCCAGGTACCCAGGAATGGTTACATAGGTGCTTGTATGAATAGCTACCGGTACTGTACCGACCACTTTGCGACGCAAGAAAGAAAGGGGCCGTGCAGAGACTTGGCTAGTACTGGTGGAACCATGGTATGGTCGCGCACTAAAGTCGTAATGATAAACGTTATTGGGAACCATGTTCCGGACGAGGCTTCTGCAATGTGAAGCAACCAATGGTGACCCGAAATCCGTATCAGAACCTGTTACTATTTGTCGGCGACTTTAAGAGCTTGCAGGTTCCATCTAACTAGATTGTCCGAGGCTTCATTTATAGTAGTGGAACACAGAAGGAACTGACTTTTTCTCTGTAGGAACCAGGGAACATGGGGTGTCTGACTCTTGCCAAGGAAGCGTGCAATTGTGGAATACTCAACTTAATCTTTTTTATTTGACCTTGAGGTTTAGAGATACAACATCACCAAAATGCGACTGCCCAGGTACCGGCAGAGGTTCGTAAACGCCTAGGCGGGTATTCATACTAGGTAGGCTCCCAGCTTAGAGCTAGAACCTGCCAGATCAACTCTGTCAATTGTGCCGTTTGCCTCAAATATATTCAACAGCTCTCACGTCATACCAAGTACATTGAGCCCTCGATTACCTACTCGTAGTATCACCATCCCTCGGCATGAGGAACATGACCATAGAGAACCACTCCATCAAGTCGCACGATCAATACTCTCTCCATTTTTCCTCGGTCATGTCTCTCTCTAATCCTCCAATATTACCAGGCCAAATATCTATGGTCCCACGAAATTCAGGCCTTTTAATTGCCCCACATGCTGTGTTTATGTGCGACCATACATTCATTACTAAGCACTAGATTGTGCATATCGAGCGAATGGTGTTTTGCATTCCTATCGATACTGCATGGTTGCTGGACCTATGAGTGACTTACCGATGTTACAGTCCCTTCAGATCCCTCGCCCATCACTTTTTGGGCCAAGAATGCATCTTAAGAGGTGGACGAAATGTTCCGACGAGCAGAGTATACGTACTCCATCGAGCTGCACACTCATGCTCTACAGCAGACAACCTCGAGAATTTCATGCGCAACCCTACAAAGATGAAGCTTGACTTGGCTATGTCGCTCAGGCTCCAACACATAGGGTTCGGGCATGTCGGCATCCGAGACCTGGGCTTGGTTGGAAAAGATGGCATCTGACGACAGTGTTCTACGTGGCCTTCCTGCACCACAGTCAGAGTCATCCTCTCCTATTCGTTGACCCTCGATGTCTGTCTCAGTTTCAAAAAATCGAACCTCCGTTTATCGCTAGCACGAACCACAGCTCGCTAAGACTTTTCTTTTTTCGGAATTCTCCTGGTCGTGTTCAATGGCCATCAAAGAACAAGGATAGTTTGTCACTAGGGACGAAATCTTAAGGATACAACGTCATTGCATAGAAGTATCAAACACCTATACTACCCGATCAGACTGTGCCAACACCCGCCTATATCACCAAACCCCCAGCATCCCATTCGAGAAGTGTCTTGGCTGGCCTCGGGGCACATTGGCCAGTCCATCGTCCGTCATCTCGTCAGGCGCCATCCCCATTTCGCAGAAGAATGCACCTCCCACCGGAACCGACCAAGGACCGCCACGCCCAATAAAATTGGTTGGGGATGCTATCTCGAACCCGTAGTCTTCGCCGTTGCGCGTCATGTCCGAAAAGACTGATATTGACGGTGCTGTGCTTCCTCTCATTACATCCAGTTCTGAAATGGTTGATATGGTGTCGCTTAGTCCCACCCCTGAAGGGTCGTTTACTTCTTCCATGGGGCCGCTGCCTTCGGTAGCAAGCTCGGTTTTCAGGGTAAGTGCATCGTCATCCGGGGCCACGTGGTCGGAAACTTCGCCTAGGATGATCCCGGCCCCAATTTGTTCTCCTTCTGTTCTCGTACTGGATGTTGTGCTGGTAGATGGGGCCGGACTCAACGCCGTCCTCAAACTGCCTGGCGCTTCGCTGGCGAACATGAGAAGCTTCTCGGCAAACATGGTCCTGCTATTCGGGCTAGAACTCAACATCTTAACAAAGAACTCCAGAGGGTCAGTGTGTACGCCTCCCCTACCACCTTGAGTCAGGAGAGAGAGATCGCCCCTTATATGATCCATCCGTGTAGTACCGTCCGCTACGCCGCTGAACGGTTGGAAGGGGCTGTTGGGTCCGTAGTCATATGCGCCAAGCACATTCACACACCACGTGCCGACCTCAAATATTTTTTCGAAGATTCCCATGCCGTGGACTTCGATGGCATGGCTCGGTAGTGACTGGAGCGCTAGGACCGTATCGCGCGCAATCGACAATGGAAATGAGAACGTCATGCTCTCGTTCGACGCCGCGGTCGATAGCAAGCCTTGTCGGAATGATGACTGCCAGACGATAAGCCGCAACCATTGCTGCGTCATGAGAAGGTCGGCCTTCTGAATCGCCGTGGGCTCTGTCTCTTCCGCCTCGTCATCTTGTATACTTGCGGCAGCAAGCGCAACTGAATGCCGCCTTCGGCGCTTTCGGAAGAAGCCTAGCGGCTGTGCGAGGATCTTCTGTAAGTTCAGATATGTCGTCGCCGATACCCCTGGGTCGCTACCATCGTTCCACGCGTTGACGAAACTCTCATCTAGGGGCATGTAGCTCCTTACCAATTTTACAAATCCCGCATGGATCTCTGGGTCCTCGTAGCTGTGTCCTTTAGTTGGGAGGCTGGGTGTCTTGCGCAGCGTTAGGGGCTTATTGCGGAAGATGGCAAAGCTGCGCTCCGTGACGAACAAGATCCAAAAGACTCGCTGGCGACACAGCTTGTCCTCGGCGCCGAAGCTGGAGTAGGAGGCATCGTCGTGCAAGCCCATATCAAGAGCCAAGTTCATCGCCGTGCGGAGGTAATACCAACTCTTACGATTGTCGCTGATTTCGAAGTAGCTCGTACTCATCCAGAAGCTCGACACTACCGCCCCTAAGGACATATCCTCAAGGAAGTCATAGGTTCTCCGCACTATGCGGCACTCCTCCAGAAAGAAACGTCCCACCGCTTCCCAGCTGGGAGCAGGCGGCGGCACCGTGGCCACGGTCGCCGACAGAGATTTGCCCGACATGTGGAAGGCTGTTAAGGCGCATAATGCGTAGATCAGGTTCTTCTCCGTAGGCTCCATGTGCCTCTTGATCGTCGCGCGAAGCGTCGGCATGTAGAGGAGCGGCATGATCGGGTAGACATGCCTGTAGTAGAGATCAACACACTGCGGAATCAGATGGAAGTAGTTTCTGCTGTTCGGGCCGATCCCGCTGGTCGATCCCGCTTCCGTCACGGTGCGGCAGCTCGTCGCCGGAGATGACGCTGTCCACGGGAGGAAGGACGAGTGCGGAGAGTTAGGCAAGGCACTTACAGCGGACCTGAGCGCCGGCGCATACGCATCAGCCTCGGGCTCGCCGTCTGAGTCACACGCGCTGTTGGAACGCTTCGATGCTTGTTCCCTCGCCCGGAGTTCGTTAATCACCCGACCGTGGCCGCGCTTCGGCCCCCGCTTCTTGGGGACATGATCCCGCTTACAGGTAAGCGTCGCGTTCTTGCATTGCTGGCACGGAAGTTGACCATCGCAGCGAATTCCTAGAGTGTTTCACTCGTAAGTTTAGAACGTTTTTTTGTTGCCAAGATTGAACGGTCCGACTTGACCGGGGAACAAAGTGCGTTTTGGTGGTTAACTCGAAGTCCAGCTGGGACTTACTCTTTAGACGGCCCTGCAGTGTGTAACGCGGGATAGAAACACAAGGACAGCGGAGTGAACACCCTGATGGGAACACGCAGACGGGCGGACTTGTAGATATGTATATATATATATAGAGGTGTGATATAAGACAGTCAGACGAAGAGAGAGAGACACTACATACGTCTCCTACGACAATGGTCGCATACTGTCCGCTTCTCGGCCACCACCACCAGACTGGAGCTGACGGACTCCCTTTTCACCTTTGTCGGAGCAGCAGGAGGATGGCGAGGTTGTGGGCCACCACCGGTATCACCTGTGGCTTTCGGGGCAGTGGCCAGTGAAGAAGGTGGTAGTTCTCGATGGCCGTTGCACTGCATAGCAAAGGCCACAAGGCGGCAGACGTCTCGAGATCGGGTCTATTCGTGAAACGCATACAAAGGAGCTCTTGACAACTTAATAATACACTGAGAGAGGAAGGAATCCTCGGGGCAGGCTGTGCTGCCGCTGCCGCTGCCGCCGTCGCGCGTGGTGCGTGTGGTGTGTGCGAGTGGGTAAGTTCGCGTACGTGCGTGTGCGTGCGTCCGGACTACCAGACTAAACTCGAGGACAGGATACGGCAGCACCCTAGAACTCTAGGTGAAGTACCGGAGTCGGTTTGTTGGGTGCGGGAACAAGGCCGGGTGGTATGCGAGAGTGGCCCAGAGCAGGGAAGACAAAACAGGCAGGCAGACAGGCAGACAGGCAGACAGGCAGACAGGCAGACAGGCAGACAGGCAGAC
>QJNZ01001574.1:0-10545 GCA_004155055.1 Monosporascus sp. CRB-8-3
AGAAGGGGGGGGGGTGGATTGGAATGAAAAAGAAATACAACGGATGACTTACTCCTCTTCAGCGACTTGATCTTCTCGAGCGTCTCCTTCTTGGCCTTCTGGCGCTCCTGCAGCTTGGCGACCTGGACCTGCTTGCCGAACTTCTTGAGGTCGCGCAGCTTGCGGGCCTCGGCGCTCGCCTTCTTGGCCGACGCCTCCTCGATCAGCTTCGCCTTGACCTTCTCCATGTGGCCGTCGTCCTTGACCATCTCGGCGAAGTAGTCGGTGGGGCGCGAGAAGGGGACGCCCTCGGCCTTCAGCAGGGCGCGGCCCCGCCTCGCCGCGTCCAGGCTCTGCGCGTAGAAGGCCAGCTCCCGCGCCAGGTCGTCCTGGATGTCCTCGATGCCGTCGGCCGTCGGCGCCTCGCTCGTCACGCTCTGGTGCGTCGCGAACGGCGCCGACGCGTCCGTCGGGATCGCTATCCGGTTCAGCGCCGACAGCAGAGCCGACGTGTTGTTGATCGTGAGCCGCGTGTGCGGGACGAGGTCTTCCCGCTCCTCCTCGGGCAGGTCTTCGAGGTCCGACATGGGTATGTCCTCTTCGTCCTTGGCCTCTTCCTTCTTGCCCTTCTTGTTCGCCTTGGCTTCCGCATTGGCCTTGGCCTTTTTCGCCTTTAGGATCGACTTCGGTTTACGCTCTATCTTCTCCTCGAGCTCTACCTCCGACCCCGAGGTGTCACTCTCGTCTAACGCTTGCCAATCGACGTGTTCATCCTCCTCGTCTTCATCATCGTCCTCCTCCTCATCATCGTCCTCAACTGCTGCGCCGCCCTCGTCTGAGTCCTGGTCCTCATCCTCCCAGTCGTCATCCTCGCTATCGTCCGAGTCGCCTCGTCCGGCTGCCCCGCCGTTCTTCTCGGCCTTCTTCCGCTTGTTCTTGATGGCTTCCTTGTACTTCTTCTTCTGCTTGATCTTCTTATAGTCGACACCCTTCTCTCTCGCAAGAGCGGCCTTTAGCTTGCTAAGACCCATCGTTGAATGTGCCGCGATGTGCAGTGTTTTGTAAACTTCGGTTATTGGCCTAGCCTGGACTTGCACCGGTGGCTCTGAACTTTTCAATTGCTAAAGTCGCAAGCAAAAGATGCGATAAGAACTTTTTGAATTTTCTGCCCGGCGATAAGGATAGTGGGAGCAGATTGGGAAGGCGGTGTTGAGTTACCTCCAGGGCCAACCTCTCTTCTAGCCACCACTAATAAAGTCTATTTTTCGCACATGGAATCCTTGATATTTTTTCACACGTTTTCGTAAGTGCAGTACATACAAATAAAATGGTTCCATTCCCCAGAAGACATTAATTCCGAGGCTTCGTCCACCATGGGAGTAGACAGCCGACTCGTGTGACCACATTATCAGACTGACGGCCAAATGGCAGCACCTCCAACAATTCTCAGTAACCACCTAACTGACACGTTGCCTTAAAAGGGAAGTGGCGTCACTTTAGGCATTCTCATTGGGGATATTGTGATACTAGTTCAAAGCTTGGGCTGTAAGGTACAAGAAAATTGTTAGAGGTGCTGCCATTTCGCCCCTGTCGGATATCCTCTATGGAAGCGGAAACCACCTGTGGACTACATGTACCGCTCCATATTCTATCTGCGAAGTAACTCCAATACCCAACTCTCAGGATGACTGGTGTGCTGAATGACCTTATCCCGGAACAGCGAAAGAAGCTGATTTGGTCACCCCTTACCAAAGACTGCACTCGTGAGGATAATCTTCAACGCGGTAACTGTGCTATCCTCTACACTGGGAAAAGGCAGACATGTTACCATTGGGTAGGTGTGCACCATTTTGAAGTCATATATCTAAAACCAGCATGGAATATCCTCCGCAAAGAGATAGTCGTCGGCAACGGGCGTACTCAAGTAGTGGACTGCAGACCCGAGCTCCGTGTCGCGGGGACATGAGGTACTTTCAAGCACCAGATCATCCCAATCCGCCGTATCGCAAGCCATGGTCTGAATGTGCTAGCGCTGAACCCGGTGGAGGAGCTCCTTCGCGGTCCAGCCCGGCTTCAGAGGGACTCGGACGGGGACGTAGTTAATGCAAGGGCCGACAGTGCGCTCGATTCCGGCGACGTCCAGATGGCGGTTCCTCACCAGTTTAGCGAAGACCACGTCTTGAGTTGGGTCTGTCGAGCAAGATACAGGGCCCAGGCGGCTTTGATCACCGTAGCCATGGTGGCGCCTCCTTTGGTATCGGGCATCGGGATATCGCAAGAGCTCATCACCAGCAGCTCGGTATGCGACCTGTCCGTGCTACGGATATACTCGTTGGGTGGGACGAGGTAGGTCATGGAAGACCCTTGTAGTAACTCTTGCCATACCTGGAAGACAGCCGATGAGTTACGTGCCGCACGGCTGATAATAAAGTCAGCGTATTCCAGAGTGGGGGGTGGAGACGACGTCGCTTCCTCAAAGGCGGAACGTAAGTCTGCAATGATACATGACACCGCGACACCGTCGTACTGGGCACGATGGAGTCTCAGCACCGCCGAAAGACGGCCACTTTCTCGCCCCAGTATCAGGAGCAGCTGGGTGCTCGGAGTCCCGAATGAGACCGGGATCCTATCTGCTTCCCGGCAGATGGACTCAGTAACCACCGAGGGATCATCTTCGTCGGTCCAGATTTCTTGCACTGGCAGATCAAAATCGTGCAGAGATACCTGCACAAACGTCTCCTGAAAAGGGACGAAAGCCGTGCGAAGGATAGCATGCTTTTGCACGAGGGCAACAACGGCAGTTCGGAATATGGTATGGTCGAGTGGCCGGGGGGGGGGTGGGGCGCGATGAAATTGGTGTGGTGCGAAGCGATATATCCCCTTTGGAAGTAAGTTGTTGGCACTGGGATCACCAATCCGCCTTCACGAGCTGATGTTGCCAGGGCCATGGCCGTGAGCGAGCCCAGTCCGACCTTGAACAGGTTTTCATCCAGCGGGATGCTGTGCGAGGATCTGTGCAACACGTAACCTACATGTTCTTGCAGTCGTGCTTCCAATGGCGTGGACGGGGCTCGCCGGGTGGTATCAACAGTACTGTATGCCTCAAGTTCCATTCGGGACAAGGAAGCGATGTGGTCTCGTCGAAGCTTTCGGTCGGCTTTGTCGGTGGGAGTTCTGGGCAAATGGGCCAGCGGGAGGAACACAGTGGGGATGATGTATGATGGCATGGTCTCCCGAAGACTAGACACTGCTGCGCTAATCGATTCCCGGAAGAGGTCGGAGGGAGGATGGAGGAGACTGCTGCTACTGCTTGGCGTTGCATACGCCGTCTGTTTCTGCAGGATCAGGGCCACCAAGAGCGCCGAGCCCAAGTCTTTGACAAGTTCAACAACTACATGGCTCCCAGGGAAGGTCTGTGAAACCATGGCTTCCACTTCACCTAGTTCAACCCGCTGGCCCCTAATCTTGACCTGATCGTCCTTGCGTCCAACGAAAAAAGGGAGCCGTCCAGACCGGAGCGAACCAGGTCTCCAGTTTCGTACAGTCGGTTGGGCATGTGCCCCTCCCGGAGTCTTGCCAGCCAGGATGGAGGATCGACAAAGGCGGCAGCCGATCGTTCTGGATCATTGATATACCCGCGGCTCACAATCGGCCCTTCAAGGACCAACTCTCCTATTGCGCCGGACGGTGCCAGTAAGTAATGATTATCACGGTGGACGATCCACGCTACGCATCCGTTGGGCTGTCCAATGTTTCTTGGATTGCTCGACAGGGTCAGTGGCTCAAACACGGTCTGATCAAACTGCACTCGGCCGGGCCATAGCCCTGGATGAGGCGCACCTTATCGTGCCAGGTGGTCAGATCGGTGAGGGACATGGCTTCTCCGCCGAGGACCAAGGTCTCCAGGTGGGTAAAGTCCTCTGGCTTGACCAGCCGGGCAACAGTGGGCGTTGAAAAGGCCCAGTTCGCCATCATTCGGTTTGCTGCCTGGCCAATGTTGCAGGTGCTTTCCTCGTCCGAAGGGATGCAGACACAGCCTCCTGCGCGTAGGGTGAGTAGGACATCCGTCACAGGGATGTCCCAGGCATGGGAGGAGAATTGTAACACGCGAGAGGCAGAGTTAATATACGGGCGAGACTGTAGATACTCTGCAGCTGTTGCCAGACACGAATGGTCGACAACGGCACTTGGGTTTCCCCGTCGAGCCAGAGGTAAATACCATGTAGGCAGTGTCGCTTCCTTCTACCGCCACGGTTTGCCAGAGACTGCGCTGTTCAGCTTGCTCCCGTTCGAACAACCTATTTGTGATCTCTATCACATTGGGCGAGAGGCCTACCGCTTTGTACCGAGTCTGTGGCGACGCTAGGATCATTGGAGCATTGGTGGCTTCATAGATGGTTTGGAGTCGTCCCAGTGGGTGTGAAGCGTCCGTCGGGATGAAGGAAGCGCCTGACTTTAAGACAGCAACCATAGCCACAGGGGTCCAGCAAGGCATTTCGAGCAACACCGGAATAGTCATTTCCACGCCGATGCCCTGGCCGATGAGTTCCTCCGCCAGCGATGAAGAGAGCTGGTCCAGTTGCCTGTAAGAGATATCTCCGTCCCACGCACAGACTGCCGGAGAATCCGGGGAATCAAGACATCGTTGATGGATAGTGTGATATATACAACTGTCGGGTGAAGCCACCATTGTATTGTTCCGCTCATAGCGGTTGCTTCTGTGTTCCTCATCCAGCACCTCAACCTCATTGAGACGGAGCTGAGGTTGTCTGAGGACTGTGATTAGGACATGGCGGAATGTTTTAGCAACCACGCTAGCATAATTATCGCTCAGTAATGATGTGTGATAAGAGAGCTGCATATGAATCTGGTCCGCAAGCATGAGAAGGTTCAATGTGATAGGGTACTGTTGCGGAAGTGTTTTGGTTAGCAATGAACCGAAATATGGGTCGGGTTGATGGGAGTAGAACAGCATTTACCTCCGATCGGCTATGCACATCATCACCCACCAGAGTGACGGCAGACGGCTTCTGGGCAGGGTCCCCCTCTCGCGTATCATTGAATATCGAAACCAGCGAATTGAATAACTCCCCCGAAGCCAACTTGATGGAATGCAGGGTTTCAGCTAATGACTGGTGCTGATGGTCTAGACTGGTCAGAAAGCCGTCCTGATACTTCTGCATGACAGAGAGCACCGGTGCATCATATGGTAAGCCCACCCGCGCCACCAGAATGTTGAATAACGGGCCCACGATATCTTGAGCGCCAGCTAGGGACACATGGCGGCCAGAAGTCATATAGCCAAAGCAGACCTGTCCATTGCCGTGTAGCGTTGGACCACTATAGCCTACACCACGTGGAGCAGGCTGGTGAATGCCAATTTGTGATTCTCAAAGAATTGGGTCAGGTCAGCAGTTCTCCCCAGTTCCAGGGTGACCGCTTCAAAAGGCTGTGGCAAATCCTGTGCGTCCGAGTCTTTCAGACCGGGGAATAGACACGGAACAGTGCCCTCTACGTAGGATTTCCAGTACTCCCCAGACTGGTTTTGTGAGTGGCGGTTTTGCAAGTATGCAATGTAGTCACGATAGAGGGACGGTGCATGAGATGAGGCCAGACGGCCTTCGTAGGCCATGGCCAAGTCCCGTCTGATGATGAACAAGGAGTGCCCGTCGACAAGTGCGTGGTTGATATGCAAACGAACGGTAATTTCGCCCGCACTGGATCGCTTGACCTGGAGGTGATGCATAGGCTGGGGGTAGCCTGCTGATACTGGTTTCCCTGGGTCCTCTCCGTCGTTGTATACCAGGACTGTTGGTGAATGGCTCCTCAGCACCACCTGGTCCAAGTAGTTTTCCTCGCAGACGTCCAAAAACACTGTACGAAGGACCGCGTGCCGATCTACCACCTGGCGCCATGCGTCACGCAGACGATGGACGTCAATCGGGACTCTACTGACAACCTTCCACTGAATGGCTTCTTCATAATAGCCTGGATTACGAGAGTGGCTCATGAGAATCCCCCGCTGGATTGGAGAGCACGGATAGATGTCCTCTACGGCCTGGCCTTCTCCGAGTTGGAGTCGGATATGGGCCATGTACCTCTCCAATTATCCGGGGCTGTACAAGGAGAATTCGGCTTTTGTGGCGTCTATGATCTCTGTTGTAGATGATTCAGGACACTGTACTACCACTGCTCCCCCTGCCAGCTTCTCAATCGTCCGTTGCTTGAAGATATCCTTGACTTTGATCGGGATTCCTGCTGTACTACACTGCGCAGCGACTTGCATACGGGTGATCGAGTCTCCCCCTAAGCGGAAGAAGCTGTCGTGGATGCCAATAGTATCAGGGGTGATATTGAGAATACGGGGCCAGATCGCCTGCAGTTCGCGTTCGAGGTCGGTAGACGGAGCAACTCTGGCGGTGTAAACATAACCATCCCACTCTTCCCGAGATAGAGATGCGAGAGACCGGGTTATCTCCCCACGGTTAACCTTTCCGCTGGCGTCCCCCGGGATGTGTGAGATAGGTATGAACAGACTAGGAACCATATACGAGGGTACTCTTTACTGGAGTGCGAGCTCCGGCAGCGTGTGCGTCGATGAGAAACCAGGGGATTGTTAGCTAATAACAAGAGGCCACGGGCTGTCACTGCTTCGCCCTCATTTGGATGCGATTGAATTGATGCGTTCGAAGAGGGGGTAGAAGTGGTTAATACCAGGGCTACCAGGATGTTTGACCGGGTATCGGGGAGGGTAATGATGTCAGCGACAATCTGAAGCGCATCTGGAAAGCGGTTCTGGAAGTGATGCTCGACTTCCAGAAGTTCTACTCGTTGGCCGCGGAGCTTGACCTGGAAATCCTTGCGCCGCACGTAGGAGACCGACCCGTCTGGATCGTATCTGACAATATCGCCCGTCCGGGAGATTCGGTTCTCTCCGCTACTGCCTCTGAAATCATCCAGCCAGCGAGGCCGTGGAGTGAATGCAGCAGCGGTTCGTACCGGGTCGCCTAGATAGCCCCGAGCGAGAATAGGGCCCTCAATGATCAGTTCACCCTCGGCCCCAATGGGAACAGGTGGGCTTTCTGCATGCTCCGGGTCGACAATCCAGCAGACACCACCTGTCGCGAAACCGATATTTTTTGGGTTTCTGGCGTCCGGATTGATCAAGTTGCTGGTGGAACTGATCACACTGCACTCTCTGGGGCCATATCCGTTGAATAATCGCACATGAGAGGCCCAGCGATCAATTATGCCCTGATGCATGGGTTCGCCGGCCTGTACCAGCGTTTGCAGGGTGAGCACGGCGGCGGGGTTGAGCAGCTGGGTCGCCGATGCCGTCAACATGGCCCAGTTGATGCGCATCTCGTTCATACTCATCGCTAGACGGTTGTCTCTGTTAAATGAGGATGGAATGCAGATGCAGCCACCCGCAGGAAGGGTAATGAAATGCTCCACAACCATTGCGTCGAAGCTGTATCCAGCAAATTGAAGGACACGAGAGTCCACAGTGAACCCCCAGCGATCAATCAGGGGCCTTAGATTGGCTAGAAACGCTTGATGCTCGATCACCCCCACCTTGGGCTTACGGGTGGTATCGGACGTGGCAATGCTGTACATGGCATCAGAGGCCTTCACTATGTGATTCTCGGAAGACTGGTTATGGCGGCCGGTTTCCTGACAGAAAGCTGCTGATTGAGCACCAGAAGGGGAGCCGATACTTCAAGGTCTGCACCGGATACCCATAACTCGTCAGAGGTCAATTCCACGGTGGGTTGAACGGTACGACAGATTTCGCGCAGACGGTTCATGGGTTGAGAGGTCTCCAAGGTTGCAAAGGCAGCGCCCGCCATGAGCACAGCAAGATGGGCCACCACCGTCCACAATGACTTTTCAAGATAGACGGCGACGAAGGTATTTGGGCCGACTCCAAGGGTCTGGAGCTGGCTGGCCAATCGCCAGGCGTGGTCCTCAGGCTCGTTATACGTCAGGTCACCGTCCCACGAGTTGATTGCCAGCGCTTCCGGTTGCTTTCGGCATTTCTCTTGCATCATCTGGTGTACACATGTCAGACCTAGCTGAAGTTGATCAAACAGCTGAATCTTAGCTTCGTTTGATCAATAACCTAGGGGAGATTGATTTTATGTATTACGGGTACAGTTTTTCTCTTAGTTGTAGCTGTTTTATGTATATTTAAAGAAGCTTCGTTACTTTTAGTTTTAATTTAGGACCTTTTAAAGGTTAACTTGATAAGTTATTTCTTTCAGCCGTATATGCTTTAATGTATAATATTAAAGTCTTATAATTATAAGCCCGGTCCGTCTTTTTTTAAACTATACTTTGATATATACGTTATATACGTCGTTTTATAAGGTTATACGTAACTTTACCGTCGTTTCCGTAATAACTTTATAATCTATTACTACCTTTTATAAAAGGTTTTAATTGTTAAACTTTTATTACTTTAAGTTTTTTTTCCTATATTACGTTTAAAGTTATATATTTTTTTATTAATAAACCTTAATAATTACAATTAAAATTAACTTATAAATATTTTATTATAAAGGAATTCTTTAAAAATATTATAATTTTAAATTTTACGTTAATACGAAAGTTAATTTATTATAGGTATTTATTATCTTTAATATAATTTAAATATTACTTTTATTACTAATACCGGGTTTTAAAGTTTTAGTATTTTTAAAATAAAATAATTAATAAAATAAGTTTTAATATAATTAGTTATTTAAAATATTAGCAAATTTAAAAATTTTCAATAAAAAATAATGTTATTATATTACTTTAAAAGCTATTTATTTAACTTAGTAATTCTTTTAACTAATCCGTTTATGTTAATTATTATTATATGTACTAAAAAGTTATATCCCGGAAAAAAAATTATTTTAAAAAACGAATTTAAGCTTAATAATAACGTTTTAATTTATAAAGTTAATCTTCGATATAAGTAAAAGTTAAAAATTAAAAAGATTTAAATAAATATATAATTTTTTAATAAATAAAAAAACGTATATTAAAATTAAGGAATTTTAAATTTTAACTAGTATACGTTATTACGGTTTTTTTAGAGTTTTAAAGATTATAAAGTTTTTTTACCCGATCTTTTATTACTTAAATAATTACCGTAAAGAACGTTATATTTAAAGTTAAAAACCGTTTGAAATTATTATTTATCTAAAAATTCGTAAAATAATTTCAAAGTTATATAAAGTTTCGAAGAATATAAAACGTTACCGTCGAACGGATATTACGAAAAACGTTTAATATTTTTTAAACGAAAAAACCTTTAAAATAAACGGAATCCTTTTAAAACGGTTTAAGTAATAACCGTTATCGTAATCGAATATGTTTTTATAATATAGTTTATATTTCTTAAAATGTTTATATATTTACCTGAAAACTTATTTTAACGAATAAACTAAGAATCTCGACATTAAAAAAAAGGTAAATAAACGTATTATAAACGGTATTAATGGTGTAAAAACTATCGTTAAATATGTTAAGCTAAAAGAAAATTTACAGATTTCTTAATTAGCCTTTAAGTTTTTTTATTAAAGGGTTTTTTCCTTTCGAATTTATAAGTTAACAACGTTATTATCGAATATAACTTAAAAAGATTTACGGTTTTAAATCTCTATTTAAACTCTTATATAGAAAATAGTAAACTTAATTTCGTAAATATAAAATTTTCTAAAATAAAAAAAAGATTTTTAACGGAAAGAAATATTTCGAAAATATAAGCGAAAATATATAAAAATGTCGGCAATTAGTGCTTTCAGGTGCCCGCGGCTGGTACGTCTAGGCTGCAGCTGCTACCTAGAACAACCTTTGTCCAGGAACCATCCTTTATATAGTTACACGTATATATAAAGGCGATTACCCCCAAATTTTTTTAGTTTTTCTTAAAATAACCATACGTTTTTTACTAGAATCCTGTATTTAATTATTATAACTGCTAATATAATAACATTTTTTAATTAGTTAATAGCCGTAATACGTTAAACGAAATAATAATTTATAAATTAAGTTAATAAAAAAGGTATAAGATTTAAAAAGGACTTACTTAGTTAATTTAAAAGAAAATAAGCGGTTAATAATAGTAAACAAGCAAAAACGTATCTTAAAGTAGCTTTTTATAACCGAATAAAGCAGGTTATCCGATAAAAGCTTCGTTCTTATATAAAACAAATATACAAATAACGATTTATTTCCTTCTTTTTTCAATTAGGAAAACTTTTAAAACGAAGAATTTTACAGTAAGAGGGAAAAATAAAAACCCGTAATAAACGTAGCGGTAGGAAAAAAACTTACATTCGAATTTTTTTCGGAAAAAGCCTTATTATCTTAACAGCAACGGTTAAAAAACCGATATAAAACCTCTATATAAAAATAATAATTTTAATTAAAATTAAACAAACTTTATACGGTTTTAAACACCAACTTAAATAAAATTAAAAAGGACGTTAAGATACGGAAATATAAATATAAAACGATTAAAGATAAAGTTAAAAAGTTAAAACTCTAGCAAAAAAAAAAAAAACCGATAATATA